>CM036338.1:10412937-10650693 GCA_020615435.1 Telenomus remus
TTCATTAACGGTGACAAATTATCTCGTCACACTCGGCCCACATCATCCTTTTTTTATTCGATGCATTAATCCAACGCATCATATAAGTACATCAAATTAGTGTTATTTATTCATCGCCAAATATATTACAGCACGATTGTCATAGTAATTCTGATTCGTGCATAATTGCCTGACTGCTTTAATAATAAATTCGACAAAATTGTAATGGACACTCTAATATGTACATACTCTGTTAGTAATCACAGTTCTTAACGAAAATACTTGAACTGTGTACCAATTCAAATTTGATGTCATTCAACGTGTTATTTGCATTTAGTAGAAAGACATTATACCCATACTCGGGAAACATGTTTTTTCTTCATACTCCATGAATTATTATTTTCGGGTTGAAGTTGCAGCGTAAATCACTTATGCATGTGGTGAATAACTGTCATAAGTTACGAAACGCGAGCATACATATTTATATTTAGTTTAGTGTACAAAAGCAATGTTCCAAAATCAATACATAACAATCAATACGTGATCTCGAGAGAGGCAATTTTTCCTCCGGTTGCGCGTGTACTCAGAAAACAGTTTCGTTGATTTTAGACAAATTCGTTCGATTGGCTAAATTTTTTACCCTTGTTCGTACGAATTGTTCTGACGTTGTTATTTTATTCATCCGCCCAGTTCTATATACCAAATCAGCTGAAATCATTTCCCATTTATTTAAACCGTGTAATCGAAAGTTTCGAATCGCTCCATTTATATTGATCTTAGATTTCAGATTTAATTGATTTGTCGTCTTTTTAATGGAAAAAAATGTACGAATACAATTTATATAAAAAACATTTTTGTAATAGCGAATATACTTATATCAAATTGAACTGCAATATCTGAAGAATGTTATAGTAAATTACACAAAAGTATGGTTTATGGTTTCTGCTGCCAAATGCAACTTGAATGCGAAACGTTTAAATTTATCATGAGTCCGATTGTATTTTCTTCAAGGCATTCCAGGACGTCTAAAAATACATGATAACGATCAATAACCAACAGTGATTTCCTTCCATGCTGTCGTAAATAACTCGAATGATATTCCGAATAACTTTCCGTGGCATTAATAAATAACATATCCAGTAATCTCACATGATAAGTGACATCATTTTTATGTCCAAAAGCGAGCATCTCTTAATTTGTTTATACAATAAATTTCAAGCAATCGCGTCATTGGAGTACGCTTTCGTATTAGTTTCGTTATGTTTGTTTTCGTTTATTTGCTCATCAATCGATAGTTTAAAGAAAAATGCACTGAGGATATACAAACAAGCTTTATGGAAACGCACATCACGATCAATTTTTCGCAAACTCGCGAGTTTGTTTCGCCAAGTTGCCGGCATGTTTTATTAAAATGTTTGCCTCGATTCTTGTACATATCAAATTCGGACGCGGAATAAGCGCCGCATTCATTCTCAAAAAGTTCGCTCGATCTTGCTGACGGAAACGCGAATTATGAATTCTATTTTTATTAACCGCGTGAGTGCATTTTTTCGTCCGAGCCGTAACAATAAATGAAACGTCTATTAAAGCGCTCGTGTAACGTATGAATGAATGCATGAATTCCAATGTTATTTGTATAAGAGACGTGAATAAAATATAGCCAGATCTTGCGGAGGGTTGGTTGCGCTCGCACATACGGAGCAAAAGAAGCCTCCGTGAGATTATATGTTCAAGAATTTCAAATTTCATTTACTATTGCATGCATTTTACAAGTATAAATGTGCGCCTGTTTCGCGTTAACGCCAAAGACCAGACTTTGCCGACGGTGGCGCGCACATTGGTCATTAATAACAGATGGACGCAATTCTTTGGACGCTCAATATTTGAGCACCAGGAATGGTTTTAAGTTTTTAATATTTAAAAAAGACTCACTTCTATCCGCCCGCCGCGCTTGTGAAGAATTCACGTATATTGTGCGAAGCCGTTGGGAAATCTTGAAATATATTTATTTGATCTAACCGAACTCTAGCTAAACGTCGCTAACTAACCTCGCAAAAGATCAATATCTAATAATAAATCGAACCGCAGACAATTTGAGATTTTGGTTCAAGTTTTCCGTTACTTTTTCAGCTTGCCTGTAACGGTTTTGTGTTTACTTAAGAAATATAAATTTTGTTGATCGCGCAAATAAAGTTGTTATTGAATTACCGCATCAAATATTTCAAAGCCAGAACGTATAATGTGAATAGTGAATAGCAATTACTACAATCGATAATTATTATGTAAAGTTATCGTCTGGAAGTTGTTGTTTCAATAATAAATGTAATTAAATATTGTAGATATACAGGACTATATAATTGCGTTAGGATGAGACATTTACGTTCATATTAACGGCCGCATAGCTTTACATAATTTTTGCACTTGAGAAACAACTGCAGAATTGTGCAGTTAACTTCTGTTATTTGATATACCCATTACTCGCGAAAGTTCACAACACATGATGAAGTTACTGTTTAACCAAATTACGTCACAAATAACTTTATCACAGAGTGGACAATACATATTGAAATCAAGCAACGTTAATAATAGTTTGTAACAATATATACCGCGCGACACGCGTATATTCAAATTAAAATATAAATCACGATTTATGTGAAAACTCATTACACCCAATCCGAATTAGTTTAAAACTTGATTACACTGTGTAATACAACGTTTAATAAATAATATTTGAAGATACAGTTACCAATCTTGACTTTTTATGTTAAGATGAAAAATGAATTAGATATTGATATTGCTAAGAAGGTTCAGTTAAACAAGAGTATAAAACAGAAGAAAATTTTGAGGATGCGATTTAAGGGGCGTTCTCCCCACTTGGAATGAAAGAGCGTTGCGCGTGTGCAAGCAAGATGAAGTGAGAGACAGAGAAGGAGAGGACCACGTGAATTATTTATCAACTCAGTTGCGCCTGTATCAGAGATGAGTAATGCGATGTATAAAACTTTCATCAATTACACGTACAACTATAATGCATAATTTCATATACGCTCCCAGTTTCGAGAAAGCCCGAAATTTTGCGTATTGTTATTCCGTAATCATGAACGGAATCAATAGCTCATGATGTGCAATAATCATATTACGCTTTTCAGCTGCAAATCACTGTTAATTGTGCTAAATAAAATTCGTACACTTACCCGTCCATATCACACAGCAATGAAGCACATACACAGATCAAAACTCGAATTAATAATGTATGTTTTGTTAATGGTTTATGAACATTAAATTCTGTAAAATTTTTGCAAACCTAAATTGAATTGGCCTGCATTAGAAAGTGCAACTGATTGTTTTGTATTCGCGAACGTTTTATGCGAACAAATTCATTTGTCGCGCTAATTAGGCATTGATTATCGAGGTTGCGCATTGTCGTTCGGATGATTGGTTCGCTTGTTTGGTCGCGGAAAAATGCGAGTTTCAACACATCGATTTCAATGTAGCTTGTTACGTGCGACACAATGCTTTTGCGCCAATTTTTGCGGCGATCACGCTTTTTTTATTATTTACCCGCTGCAAAAAGTCGCAATTTTTTGCTCTGAAATAATAAAATTATTATTGACGAATGAATAAGAGGGTTGCCTGCGTGAAAGCATTAGGGGCGATGGTGCGCTGGTATTGGTGTGCCAGCAGGGTGTGTGCACCGGATAGCCGGCTATTTTTAATATTTAAAATTTAATTTATAAAATGCCGACCCTGCTTCCTTTTCTCTCGCGCGATTCGCTCTGCGTTTGAATTGATATTTCATTATGATAAAGTGCAACAAAATATGCACAAACGTATACATCGAACGCCCACTTTAATTTCGGGTATGAGGATTTGTAAATCGAGCAGGCGTCTTGCAATCGAAATAAATAATTTGAAACACAATAATCGCAGAAGAATAATTTCGGTCTTGTGCATAATTGATTGCACTTTGCAGCGCGCACCGCGTTAAATATACATTGTCGTGAATTTCTCCCGTGAAGTTAAGTTATTCAATTTTTTTATTTCAAATGAAATTAGTACTTAGGAACGAGTGTTCGCGGTAATTTAAAATTTCAGCCAATTTATGTGCACGATTTACATAGGGAATTAAAAATTTGCATTATTTATGTTAAATAATCTCGCTTGTTATGCTAATTTCGACAAAATTTTGTGTCTCTCTGATGCAATTGGTCGTAAGATTTTACGCGAATTCATTGATTCGCGAACCAACGAAAAATTCAATTTTCATCACAGAATGTATGATACAAATTGTATTCTGTTCGATTCGGCTGATGTAACTTTTTTGAACGAACAGCCTCTCACCGATTGTTATTACAAAAATCGAATTCCGTCTTAAGTAGTATAGAACTAGTTTAAGTCAGCCCATAAGAAGTTTTCAAATTTTAGCAAGTTTCAACGTGAAATATCAATTGATAAATAAAAATTGGCTTTTTTACTCAGGCACGTTTACTTCAATCATGGTTCCATTTCAAGATTTGAAAAGCTCATAAATAAATAATGAAACCCAGTTGTTGCAAATTGAATTCCAAAGTCAACATTATTCAGTTATTAAATGTTCGAGGAAAACGATAACTTTTTAAAATGATTGGACATATATTTGAATGGTACGAAGTTCCGACTTTGACTCCGAAAGGAACAATGAAAAGCAAGCCTTTATGTTAGTGGCGATTGCGTTGACGGTTCTTTTGTCGAAGGTGTAATTTGTGATGCCCGTCGATGGCTGAAATCGATCTCCGGATGTCTGTTCTACGCAGGTAATTCTATCGTGACGTTCGGGATAGCGGTGCAATGAAGGGGTGGTTCGCCTCAAACGAGCGACGTATCTCTAATCCAACACCATGCAACTGACCGGCGCTATTTAGCTTGCATTGTATCGGATAAAGGGAACAGCGTCGAGCAGCAGTGCGGCCCTCGTGTGTGCGGCATTGCAACCGTTCTTTCTCTCTGTCGCTCGTCTTTCGAGTCCGTTTCATCTTCGTCTCTCTGCTCCCCGCAGAATCAATTGCGGTCGTCATGGCTACCGTAATAGAGATCCAGAGAGAGAGCGAGAGTAAGGGTGCCTTTTCCACGAAACGTTGACCGAAGCGTGTGCCTATCGCGATCGAAATCAAAGACTAACCAAGTGCCGACAAAGTGCGCCAAAAGTCATGTCCCACCTCGGATGTTAATTCAGCCGCACCAAGCTTGACAATTAGTTGACTTTCAGTGTACTATTAAACCGTGGCGCTATTTTCTCGATCTTTTCATCTTGAATTCGGAACTTTTATTATCAACTTAAACTCTTCAGGCAGACCTAAATTTCATTAGTAAACAATGAAATTAACTTTTGATTTGAAAGAAAACGTTCAGAAGTTGATCGACAGATGCCGTAGCTAATAACGTTGAAAACATGTCAAAACGGAGATTCGCGTTATTTTTTTGTGTTCCAGCGTCTATAGACTGTTTAATTTTTTGTCATCAGATTCAATCTTCTGCAGACGTTAACGATCCAATCATCAGTAGCTTTCAGGACATATCAACTCTTCGCGCGCTGCAGCTACGTTGTTATTACGTGTCACTGGGTTGTCACGTACGGCCGCAGCGCTAACTCACTTGCCGGTTATTAGGCATGAATCAGCGTGTCACAGTTTCCGGTTGAATCGATACTCACGTACAGTATTAACAATATCCTTTGCATGGTGTACGCAAAAAAGAAAAAAAACGGAGCTCATACATTGTTGAGGAAAGCGAGCAAACCTAAAGTGGAGGTACGAAGTGATTCGCGTTGGTCGTTGAAATATTCACGGGCCAATTTTTTCGGCCCGAAGAGTAATTTTTTCGACGCAAAAAGGCCGTGAAAAGAGTCGCGATCTGGCCGCGCGACTTGGCGCGCGCGAGACGCCGCGTCTATAATTCAGCCGCTGCGAGACGAGGGATGGCAAAAGAGACGCGCGCGCACCGCGACAATCTGGTGCCGAAAGGGTTAAAACATTGGGCGTGCGATGAAAAATTCACGCACACATTTCAGTGATTCAAAAAAACATTGTTTAGCTTCGCTATTCGCGAAACCCGCGCGTACAGCTGCTTCATCTATTATTCTCGCGACGCGTTGCAAACGCGTTGTTGCTATGCATTTTTGCGAATTTCGTCCTCGAGTCGTCCGAGAGAATGAGACAGAGCGAGAAAGAGAGAGTGAGAAAGAGCCGGCAAATAACAACCCGGCTGCTGCATTCCACCCCCAGTGTTACTTTGACAATGCTTCCAGAAACAGGGGTCCCTCCTGTGCTAAATAAATTTAATTCAACTCCCACGGGCGAATGGCCTTTGATCAAGTCTCAAATGTTACCAATTCGTCTATAGACTATATTTCTTTTTCATCTAACATTACCGCCGATTGACTCGATGCGAAACTCTGTGATTTCAATTTTAATATTCTACAAGGGCAATGAATAGTTAAGTTTAGGAAAAAGCTAAACTGTACGGTCTATTCTACGTTTAATAAAATATTTCAATATTTACAGAGAATTCAGATTTTCGTCGATAGTTTCGTTTTATCAGAGACTGTGTCAAGTGTTGAAATAAACCGAAACGAGAGCATTTATGGGAAGAATCAAACGGTCAGTTGAACGAGACGATGGCGCAACGTGGACTTGTTTTCAGGCGGCGGCATGTAGACTCGTCGAGAGGGGACGCGAAATTAGATTATAAAGCACACAGTTGAGTTATAATCGATATAAGCGAGTGTTGTATCGTCGTCACAGGGCGGGGATTAGAAAGAGCAGAGACAGCTAGCGCTATTCCGCCGTCCAACTAAATTAATCTAAGTAATTCATGCCAAAGTTTGTTGCGCTGTCCCGCGTGTTGCTGGCTAGCTTCGTGCGTCGTCTCGTGTATGCACTCGCGTTGCACTGGACTTTAATAGCGATAAACCGATCGCCCTCGGCAATACAACTCTACGAATGAACGTCAATAAAGTAAACGTTATTCGAACACTTCGATAGTAATTGCACTGGATCTATAATTGTTCATCGCAAATGAAATTCCTCAAAATCTACTATCATTTTCATATCATTTTCATATCATGCAACTTTGTTCAGCTCTTTCTTTCGAATTTAGAATCCACATAGTTGTTCGAATGAACAATTAATCGTCCCATTAGATTGATTTCATTAGTGTCTTTTACAACGACGAAAAAGATAGTCCGGGATTCAGGAATGACTTTTCCATAACAAGTGATTCAGTGTAAACAAGCAATCAATCTTGGCTCGGGTGAAAAAAGGTCGTATCATGCCAAGTATCCAGGTACAAAGTCTATAAACTAATTGACACTGTCGTGATTCATGAGATAAAAAAAGACAGGGTGGCACATCGTCGTGATGGAAACACGAAAAAAAGCACAGGCGAGAATAAAAAAGACGATCACAAAGCCGACGGAAATGAGTTGAAACGACGACTTGTGATTTGGGATCGCGTGATGCCGGCGCAGCACCCTGCGGCTTATTCACGCCTCGGCGTGGCCAGATAGACGGACGTATTAAGAGCGTCCAGGCGGTGCGCACGGAAAGAGAAAAACAAGTCGACGACACCCTCTTGCGTGTCGGCTCTATTAATTCGGCCGGCCGCGTTAATTATAATCAGCGTTTCGCGAGACGCTCCTTGCTCCTCGCCACCGGTCGTTTGATTTATGAAGACAAAATGGCGGAACTGATTTACAAAATGGTCGATCGGTATCACGAACCCAGACGCCCGTTTGTATTTATTCTACTTAACCCCTAGCACACACATTTCATTAAAAGCGCAATACCGAATGTCTCTCGTGACTTTTTGCTATTTGTTACAAGTTACGAATCTTTTTATAGCAAATTAAGTAACTATATTCCTAAATTGACTGTACGCTCTGACCGATTCATTTTAGACACAAAACTTTGTACAGAAAAAACAATAAAAATGGAAGCGATTGAAATTAAACTAGTGGAAATATTGACAATGAAACAGGCATTCATTCGTACCATCGAAGCAAATTACTAACTTGCATTGTTTTCTTTTGTTACAGGTAAGCACACGTTGGACATTATATGTATACGCTGCACTTGGCAGTTGTCATTGATTTCAAAGAATCGTACATTTCAAATGCGACGGACTGTCGAAAGGGCAACCGCAGCGTGAAAGGGTGAATTGACAAGCTGCTTTTATCATTACTTTATTTCTGCGGATTAAGTTATTTGCACAATATTTTTACCTCGGTGCAATACGTTATAGCTCTCTATTTAATGCATTCATTCCGCGCGCACGTAAACCTTCTCATTGAGCCGCACCCACAGGCATGCATTATCGTTGAAAAAAAAGAAAACAAACAAAGAAAGAAAAAAGAGCGCCGCGAAAATGGCGCTTTTCAGGAAATAGATATTAGCTAACAGGCCTAACAACTCTGTCTGCCTGGCTCTTCTTTTCCTTCGAAGGTGTGGCATCGATATTGGACTCAAAGTAAAGTTGTGAAATTAGTTAAAACGACTACAATCAGCTTTCATAATCTGCATACGTCAAGGTGTTTATGTTAGAGAAAGAACAAACATCATTCTCAGGCTGATAATTTAGTTTATTTGTGTGCCTTCGTTGTACGGGTAATTAAATGTAAATATTTTCAAGTACTCAATATCTGTGTCATAATATTTGCATAAGTAAGTGATTCATTAGCGAAAGAACCGAGCTATATTAAGAGGGTGAGCTAATTTAAAAATGGAATTTTCACGCGGATTAAGAATTTATTTGTTCTGTTATTTCAGCGGTCTAATTCTTTGTTTTCCGAACCGTTACGATGTTTCTTGATTTTCTTACGTTTCGTTATTTATCAATTACCGATAATAGGGACACTATGTTTGCTGATATCTCGTTACTTCTCACTTACCTTACAAGCACTGGTTTATCTGACGCAAGCTTTTAGATCATCGTATACTGTTCTGGTATTGCGTAGGAACACCTAAAAACACGAGCATATTTTGCATATGTTTAACCCGCGATAATATGTTGCACACATTTTTTTCGCGTGAGTTTTCTAGTTGCCCGTGTTACACGCTCGAAAAGTACGAAACCCTGTCGAAAGATTAGAACACGGCCTCGGCTCGTGTCCAAGTAATACTGGTCGGGTAATATCTCACCATTAGGCATAATCATCCCTTACACACATCTAGCGAACACTTTCAACGTAGTCAGGCCGCTCTCTCTAATGCCTTATAATTTATAACACCTCATCCTCCACTTTCTCGCACCTCGTCGGAGCTTCGCCCGCTCTCGCGCGGCCGCAAAATATATCAGAGTTAAAGTTAAAGGCCGCTCGCGGCCAAGAAAGCGAGTCCCACCAAATGTATAAATATGGCGTTTAATATCCCTCACTAGCGATGTTTCTGGCATAAAAACTTATTTTCTTTCAACTACAAAAAAATCGACATCGATCTTTCATTCTTAAACGCTGATTTACGAACTTTCATCGCCAAAATATGTTTATGCGGTTCTCACACGTATTTGCTATTTAATTACATTTTGACCTTTTCAAACAGTTCCACAATTTTTTGACTCATGAAAGAGTATCCACCCTCGCATACACTCGTCCAGAGTCACAACGTTTCACGTGCTGCTGTAGAATTGGACAAATTTTCTTGCCCAGTGTTTTTCACCGGCGGTAAATTTGGTTAATCGCTTGTTTAGTTGTCGCGCAGTGAAAAATAAACGATGTGCAAAACAGGACCGACGCGTTCATTATTTATTCGGCATTTCAAACAACGCACTTCACAATGTCCATATAATTTTTGACTGATCAAAACAGCTACTTTGCTTCCCGCAAAAAAGGTACGCCTTTTTCGCGATGTATTTGCAAATATTCGAATAAATTCCGCGGTCGTCAGTAAATATAGCAATCGATTTTTGTAATTACGTTCTGTGCGACTAATTGAAAGTTATTTATTTATCATTCGAACGTTAATAACGCGCACAATCAAGCCGCGCTGTAAAAAGTCGGACGAAAATGCACGAAAAAAGACGTCAAAATCGAGCACGAGCTCAAAACATGGTTTAAAAACAAAGCACAATGTGGATGATAAAATTTGAGACTGAAACATGAGCCGCGGCCAATCATCTTACTAAAACGCGGTTTTTTAATTACGCTGGATATGACGTGCACACTCACCTACACACGCGTATCGTCGCGTATTAAAAATCCGCACCGCGCCGATCTTTTTGGCAAACATAGAATTATTTGTAAGCCATAAGACATAGACAAAAGGCTGCGCTCGCGGATACGCGCTGTCACCACGGCTAAGCCCTCCTCAAACGCTACGTAGACCTTAAGCCGCATCGACGCGAGTTTTTCTTTTTTTCTTCTCCCTTTATTTCTGCCCTCCGCGATTTCATCCGTCGTTTTTTATTTCCGCCCAAGTTCCACTTGTTTCGTTAGCACGGACTATCGAAACTCGGACTCCTTGTTTTAATACACTCTGCAAACATCGATAGCGGATTCGGCCGTCGTGCGAGAGTCTTTGTTCAAGTTAGACGAAACCCGCTACGTGTGACGACACTCAAGAATTCGTCGAGAAAAAGAACATTTTAAGTCGAGTGCCACCCAAACGAATTGTCTTTGAAGATTAGCCTTTGAATTTCGGGTTGTACTCTCGCGGCTTCATAACGTGCCTTCAATTACTTACTCTCCGCTAACGTTCATTCAATAAACAGTTTCGAAGGGTTAAAGTCCAGGAAATTCAAATAATTTGCAAAAATTGTTCGTAACGTGAAAATTCAACAACTCAGGAAAATTGCTATCGATCAACTTCCGAAATAGGTCTGCTTGATTCGCGGAATCGCGGTGATTAAAAAAATATTTTAACAGCCCGCGCCTAACCTTGTACTATTTCTTACCGTTGGAAGTCATAAGTGTTGTATGTTTTTGCTTTGTCGTTTTTACATATGTTAATGAAGCATTGTGTAAAGTCCGTAATGCATTCTATTGACATTGTCATAATTTACCGTTTATAACTTTTGATGTTTAGTTTGATTGTTTTAAAATGTCTATATCGTTTTGCCTAATAGAATCATTATACTTGAACTCAATACGTAAATTAAATGCAAACGCTGTTAAATTGCGACCAAGTCGTGTCAAAAATTGACATTGGACGAAGTTTGCCAAGCGCTCTCTGGCAGGAAGGATAGCATCGCTTAATCGCTGCAAATTAGCCGTTTTTGTTTTGCAAGCGTCGCCGTTCGCGAAACGTCGAGAGGGTGGTTCGAACACGCGGGCAAACTTTTACATTTTTATTTCGCTTTTTAAAGTATTCCGGCCAAGAAAAACAGCCATTAGCAAGAGTTTTTGCTTTTCGCGCGAAACTTTAGCTCTCCCCGTAAATTCTGCAGGGTGAGAGGAAGGGGATAGGCGAGAGGGTGCGCGGCTGCAAGAAAAACTAAGATCGAGGAGGAAACAAGACGATGAACGCGGGAAAGGGAACGCGATATATGGAAGCGGAGTGAAACTTTTGCGATACTCAAAGTTTCTCTCGTCGTCCTTCAACTTGTCCTCCTCCTCTTGTTTTTCACCGCCGCATTTTTCATCGTCTATAAATTCTTGTTTATATGCAACCCAACGTTTCTCCGCGATTAAGAAGAATCGTACCTCATTCGACTTTGTTATTGACTCGGAAAAAGAAGGGCAACGTTACCGGTAATTGGACGAATTTACAGACGTACGCTCTTTACGACAATCAATCATCGGGCTACATTCGACGTCAACAAATTTACAACACTTTTTGTCGCCTATAATTCTTACCGTAATTTTTGTATTCCTTATTCCTTGTGTACTCAAACTTGTGTGTTTTAGCATCGAATTTTTATCGCAAAGTACAAAAAGTAATTTTCCGCATAATTTTTTCGCACAGTAATTAACCAAGTTCGACGTCGTGGCACGCTACGTCAAGCAGTTTCTCAGAATCGTTTTTTCTCAGAACACATTTTCAATGTTGACTTATGAAATGTGATATTCAATTAATAAATCATCGTTACAATTCACTCGAGTACCTTTGATATAAGTTTCGGCTACATTGTTTGTCTTGCTTCTACACCATTCATTACAGATGAGATTTGAATCGATATTGAAGAAGAAATATATAATTTACATTACATGAACCAACGTAGCTTGAACGCATTGATTCAAGATCAATCTCTATAGCACTCGTCCAACAATCAATAACGGTCGTACGAATGTTCATAAAAAATACATGCGTTTAAAAAATAATCCAATTTTACCCGATGCAGAAAATCAAAATAAGAGTGCGCTATTGTATGAAACGAACAGTGAAATTGTATCAATTTTGCTTTATTAAACGTAAATTAACATAACATTGCATAACGAAAAGCAGTGGAATGAAATGACAAGCATTTATAACGTTCAAATGGAAAAAATTGTCTTGCACAATTCTCAGTTGTTTTTCATAACTCAATTTCGTATCATGATTGAACCGCAGAAAGTGCATTGTTTTTGATGATGCAAAGAGTCAGTTCTCGTTATTTTTTGTACACCTATTTCATAATGCGGCACTCTCAACTCCTTGATTAGTCGATTTCTAAATACATTCAATCGATTATCAAATTTCAAGACTTAGTTACAAATGGCAAAATGGTTTTTAAGATACTCACTCGGCCTCCGTTTGGTCACCGAAAGGTTTAATATACCGCAATTGACTGCGAAAACGGATTAAGTTCACATGAAATTATCGAGCGAGGAGGATGCCGATCGAACATGCTCGAGCACTTACAGTGATATTTAGGTATAGACGATTCGATACCAGGGTGGCGCGCGTCGGAGCCAGATCGAATGGGTCATTAATCAAACCACACCCTTGTTGAACACAGCCGTAACGTAACGGGTGATTCTTATGAAACAACCCTTTCTCTCAGACAAATTTTTACACCTGTGCGCAAACATAATACAAGTACATAAACGGCAATTCTGGAGAAAGATATTAAATTTTCATAGGCACAAAGAACGAAGAGTGTCTAATTAATACAACGTTTCAATGTTACGAGACTTAATTCAAAATGCAACAATAGAAAAAGAGCCATGTTTACACCGTCTCATCGACGTGGAAGCTCGCGCTTCTTAACCCTACGCATGTGCAGCAATGCTAAAAACTGCATTAATAATGTAAATTATCGTATTATGAAAGGGGCATTATAAATTCAATGTTTTTGCGAACTAACTCGTAGATAAATTAATTTTGAAAGCAAAAAACCTATTTTATTTATGCAACGACGAATGGTTTACATTTAAAAAAAAATTAAATAAAAAAATCGAAAAAGAAAGTAAAATTTTAATCTGAGTGAAAAGTATAAAAGAAAAAAAAGTGATGAAAAGTCGTGTAGCGCAATGAATCTTTGAGAGAAGAGTTACTTTAAAGGGAAATAGGGTTCGACTCGTGCCAACTGAAGGGACGGTTGTGGAATTAGCGGGTTTGAAACTTGGTAGATATTCGACGCTCGATGGTGCTCAGTAGTTGCCAAGTGACGTATAATAATATTTCATCCCTCCTCGCGTCGCAACACCCGTCGTTCTCCGAATCTGCGTCTCTGTCCAATACGTGTGTACATTTACACACAATTACGCGAACGCTGTCGTTCAAACCCATGTGCACCCGCCGCTCACTCGGCTGTCTACAAGTAATATTGTTAATTTCTATGCGTGTGTGTGTAAGTGTATTTGAGTTGCAAAGGGGAAGCAGGACCAACCCTAATATATTCACCTATACGCGAATGCGATGTACAGTCGACAAAATTTGTATGTCTGCATTTTTGTGTGCATCTTAATCGGGAATGTAAAAAAATACTGTTCTTCACATTTTTTGTTGCTTCGGATGTTTTTTTTTTGTTTTTCTAAGTACAGGCTTGTAATTTATAAGTTATAATCACATCAACCAAATGTGAATGCATTATGAGCATGGCATGAAGAACAAAAATGTTCCGGACATTTTTTTATTGTGACCACACCAGGCTTTTTTCATGCTAAAAAATTAATTCTTGGACGGTTTAATTACAATGAAAAGTCAGTATATGAAGTTGTCTACGTCAGATATAAAAGAGGATAAATCTAATTCCACCGATTTAAAAAAAAGCTTTGACGTTTGAAAGCAGGTGGATTAACTTTAATTATGTTCTTCTTTGTAATAATACTGCTCTTATAGTATCTGTATTAAACATTTTTAAAAAAAAATACATTTCAATGTTAGTAAACCAACGAAAAACGACGAATTTCAAAGTACATCCACAAAGGCTTAGTTTGTCTTCGTTTCTTTCATATTTTTCAGCGTATGCAAATTTCATAGAAAAGAACTTCGAATATACAGGGTTTTCAGCTTGGTTATAATATTTCTTGTCAATCATGAAAATGACATTGTATTATCTCGTTTTTTTTACATTTGTAAATTCTGATAAGGAATCCAAGCTCGAATCGCGATAATTATTTGTACATCTGATATTCGATTATTTGCGCGCAGAGCATGCTGGAAATTTTTGGCAAAAAGAGTCAACTGGTTTGACCAAACGGAGTGATGAAACAAACAACGTTCGTTTTGGCTGATCTGCTTTTGTGAAACCAACCATTCATCTTGTTAGCTTTAGCTCATGTTAATTATTTTATGTTGCCTCGCATGTACGGCGTCAATTCTATGACAAACTCTTAACATAAAAATAAATAAACCGTTGTTTATTTCGTAAACGCAAAATTAATGCGAAAAGTGCTGCGATGCAATTGTTTTATTATGTGTGCTTATTTATATAAATACAGGCCGTGAAATTGTCTGACCGGGTAGTGCGCGTCTATTTTGATCGCACTTATGTCATAACAATAAAAATAGCCGAATTTTATTGCCGACGCAGGCACATCTGTCAACAATTAATTCAACAATTATCTCTATCATAGACACGGGCCGTTTAATTCGCGTTACGTAAAACACATGTATTTCACAAGCGCGATTATTTTTGCTTTCGAAAACCATTTTTCGTCAAGTCGAACGTACTCGCGATTAAAGCTGACATCTATCACACGAATTATCGTACCGCGGACTCAGAAAGTCAAGCTTTATTTACCCCATCGACCGTGTATTATACACTAAATATTATCAATGAAAATTATGTTACACACAGTACATCAATTTGGATTAATTGTTCGACGGTATTATTAGGATGCTTATCTTAATTAGAACAAAGTGTTCTAATGAATCTGCCGTGATATATAACTTTGAATTTTGCATTATTAATGCAATAATATCACCGGCCATCATATTTTCCCGCACTAATTACATCGGCAAATTTTGTCATTACTTAATTGATAAATACACGTATCCATTGCTTTTATTACGCGTGAAGTCTCGCCTGTCCGACACCATCGCGAGTATTTTATTATGAAAATAAACCTTAATTTAAATAACAACGATAAATAACGAGAGAGTATTTCGTATCTGGTGGTAATTGCAAAAAGTGCGAATATTTTTTTGAAACCGGTCGTACGAAAAAATCCTATCCGGCATCTAAATTGGAAACAATGAGAAAAATTGTTCGCTATGGACGAGTGGTCCAAATGCAACGATGAAAAAAAATATAAATTGGGAAATAAAAGAAAAGTGAAAGTTTAATGCAATTATAACGGGTATACGCACAATGTCGATGCATCTAGTCGCTAGTTTTGAAAAACACAATAAGATGTTAACAATTGCGAATAGTTTTCAATACAAGATGCCCCCACTCACGCATTGTAACACAGGTTCAATCGAAACTTGATAAATTGCCGTTGTTTCGAAAAAAAGTTTTGCAGTCGAAAAAAATCGCATTGACTATTTATATTGAAATTCGATTCAATAAACGCTTGGCGTGTTTGTTAGTATTTTTGTGATCGCATTTTTTTGAATTGGCTGCGTTTTCCGTATCCCCGTCGAATTGTTGTCGAGTTGCGTGTTTGCGCACAAAATAATAATAGAATAGACCTCTGTTGCATCGATTGAGCGCCGCGAGTGTTCAAAATAAAATCAAAACAAAAAAAATCGCAAGCGAAACGCCAGAACGGCGAAAACAATTGAAACGAGACCGGCCGACTAATTGACATCTTGTCTTTATTTCGATGCTGATGCGACGCGCCCCAGTTGGTGGCGGATTTTCGCTGACGCGACTTGGAACGCTGCATTTTACAGCTAGCGCTCTGCTTTGTAATCCTCGGTGACACTTGTTGCACATGATGTAATAGCTGCGCGATCAAAATTACAGAAAATACGAAATATTTGAGTGCCGTGTCGTGCGCGCGATTCCGGATTCTATTACAGTACAGCTTAGCCGGCTCGGCAGAGAGGGAGAGAGAAAAAAAAACGAAATCTGCGAGTTTTCTGCTTCGAAGAAAACTCGACTGTTTCGCGTTTCTCTGGCGTATGCATTGATATCAGCGCGCATAAATAATTGAATAAGAATAAAAATAAAAAAACCGATGTAAGGCCAGTTGCGAGTTGAGTTGAGCTTTGAATGCTTTCATGAAACTAGCTGTAAGTGACATAACTCGATAAATTATTCAGCCTGGGTGATATTGATTGTCGTAAAGAAGACTTCTCCGCGGGTTCTATGTCAGCGGATACTTTTTATTCTTTCGACGTGAAATAGAATTCAGTAATCAGACAAATTCATCATACATAAAAATAACTTTCATTATTCAAAGGTGCAATTTATTGTGAGCAGCACGATACCCCCACACCTCCCCCTCGGGCTTCCACAGCATTTGCAACCCCACGTTCGATCTCTTTTTGCAGCGCTTTTTCGTCATATAAAGGTATATTACGTAAAATATTAAAGCCCCTGACAGCCTTGTTATTTATTACACGACCGACATTGATAAATATAAATTACATTTAACATCGATAAGACGTCGATATATTATACGCGCGCATTTATATTAAAACCACCGAGCGTAACACGACGAAAGGAGTGACGAGCCGATATTAATTACAGTCTCTCTTTTATGAATCAGCCGCCCTTTTTTATACGAAAAGCTCATGTCGAAAATAGAGACACACGTGATCCGCGAAAACTTGAGACCGTGACTTCACAGCGATAAATTTTAATTCAACTTTTTCAGCCAGCATGCGACGCCCAAGCCACACGCACACACACGGCCATCCTCTTTGCTTTCATCAACGCCCTTTCCCCTCTTGTAGACGCGTTGACATAAAATGTAGATTATTATAAATATTCATAAACACTATAAAGTTTATGTCGCGCAACCCTCGCGCTTCTCGTAAAGCCATGAACACGGCGCACCCCTCCTCTCGGTCTTTGCTCGACGTCGCGAAACGCACAAGAAGGAAAAAAAAGTTGGTTCCTCACAATCAACTGCCATTTTGTTTATCGGTCGTTTAGTTTTGCTCTCGTGCTCTTGTTCTCTGCACCCGATGAATAATGCATTTTATTTTGATAATATTTTACACACGACAAAAATGTTTGTTGACGAAGATAAAACGGCGCCACGAAAATGTTATTTCGAACTTCGCGTCGCTTCTAAGTTTATAATGTTCCGAATGTTCATCGTAACAATATTAAGGCAGTGAGCACACACGGTCTCCAGTCTGTTCAATATTTATCATACAAATTGCGCGGCGATTCGAATTTTGTTGGTGCTTTTCAGCTCTTGACGACTTTTTTCCGTGCGATAATTCATAAACGAATAATGTATCATCCTTTTTACGTCACACAGCCTCTCGAACGCTTTTCATTATTTTATCGCTACATTATTTAACAAAAGTACGTGATTGGATTAAACTTGCACGACGAGCGAACGTTCATTTAAATAATTATTGTATTTTACATGGACGAAAATGTGCGAATGTATATCAGTAGTCTGTGTATTTCAACGAGTAGTCTTTTAGAGAGCTTTTTTTATTAACATATACAACATTGTTTTCTGGAGCTGAGTAAATGGTAACGTTTTATGGGCTTCCCTGCATTCGAATCAAGTTATTAAATCAAATGGTATAGTGTTTTTTTTTCACTTTTTTCACATTCGTTTATTTAATCCATGGTCAGTTTTCTGTGAATACTTTTTTATTTATGCTGCTAATTTAAGTTGCTGAATATAATTTTTTTTCTCATTCAATTATAAGAATGAATGAAAATTGTATATAAAATTATTTTTATAAATCAAATTGGCGCTTCTATCAGTTGCAATGAAACATCGTGTGCTACGATACATGTTTTTTATTAGAAAAAGAAGTAAACCCTGACTTAAACATCTTCGTTTCTGTTTTGGAGTAAACATTTTCCACTCGGGTAATTAAAAATAATGTAATGGGGCGTTTTCTAAGCCTCCGCAACAGTTGCGCGCACTAAAGTGTGTCAAACAGAACGCGCCGGCGGCGCGGCTTTTTTGCAAACACACACGAAAAGAGTGCGCCCGGGCACAATAAAATGTATAAAAATATTTTTCCTAACTTAAAAGAAAGTCTGGATTTGCAGACTGCCGTGCCCGTTCCAGATCTCATCTAACGAAATGTTTATGCCGAGGCAAAGAAAAATATTCACGGAGATTTTCTGACACTAATTCTCCCTCTTTCTTTCTCCTGTTCTCGAAAAAAATTAGTATTCTCTTTGACGATTGTTCATTACAAAGAAAGTTTGAAGCGTTTGCCGAGGAATTCATAAAAGTGTTTTTTATCGCCGAGTTTCTTTTCAAACATTTGTAATTAACTTTAATGCAAAATTACTTCGCAAGAATTTCGCGTAATAATAATTTCGCATAACAGCGTGATCTCGAAAGTCTATACTCCCGCGATGTTATAACAACACAATATTTTGTGTTGTTCTAACAAACGCGAATAGCGTGCTAGAACTTTTTCGTCGGAGGAAGATGAGATTCTTTTGCAGTGCCAGGCAAACGGACGACGTGACGGTAGATTGACTAAAAAATTTTCCAACACATTGTTTCGGAAAGAAAACTCGTTCTCGCACCCTCAAGCTTACTGTTTGACTTTATAATTTCTCAGAATTCAGCTCCGATTATATTCATTTTCACTTTGCTGCTAAATGATTTTTCGTGACACGATTTTTATCGCACAATTAATTCAGTGGAGTCGCCACGTTACGGTATAGCTCGGAGCTACACAGAGTAAAGTACGTCGTGCGTATAACGACGATTAAATCACAGCCGAAAGAAAACTCGACAGATTGTTCACGCCACGAACTACGGGCCGCACGATACGATCGCCGCTAATCGTTTATCTCGTGTCCGATAGACTGCCTGGCCGCTCCGTTAATACACTCGTCGCATAACAAATTGTGACGTCTTGTCACTGCAAGCAATTGTCACACACGCTTGACATCATGCTTAATCTTTTTGTCGCCTCGTGCGCTTACTAATTACCGCCTCAGACACGTATTTCTTTATCGCTGTTTACGTTCACATTTCCTCAACGATTATCGCTGCAATTAATTTAACACCTTTCGTCTCAACTCAAATATGTTTCTACTATTTTTTCAATCATACAAAGTTAAACGTTTTTAATTATAGACTTTTTCCGTAATAACTAACTATTCGTTTGAAACTCAAGTAGTCTTTATTTTCAGTTTGAATTTCAGTCAGAAAGCGTTCGTAAGAAAATTTTACTTTGATGCCAATTCGTGACGTACGGATATTGTTTAGTTGTTTTTCTTTCAATTTATACTAAGAAAATAAGTGACTCTTAATTGCATAATATATTTATGTTTTCTTGGAGTGCCATAAAGGCGGACTTCTTTTCTATCTAATTACAACCATATTTCAATTAGACTTCAGAGAACACTGGACACAGAGCTGGGAAAAATTCTTCGAAATTCAATGTTTTCTGCAATTCAAAAGAATTTTGCAGAGCTTTTTTCTAGTGAAAATGTACGATAATTATCATCATCCAAAGGATTCTGTTGATTTGATTTTTCTTCCAGCGACTGGAAAAAATACCAACGAAATTTGTATCAAATTTTCGTAGCATGAAAGTTGAACAACACTTTTTTGATTTGCACAATTATTCGCAGAATTTAACTAGAAAAGAAAAACTAACGAATTGATGGTGTGTAAAAAAAGTTGAGACAAGTTTGCCAGTCATGACGAATGTTCAGAATATACTCAAATACTTGATGTGCATCCTATAAAATGGCAATAACTCTTTTACGAACGCGAAAACAACGTGTCGCAATGATTGCTCGGTGCTCGAGATTTTGCGGCTCGTTTCCCTCGTCACCAAATTGGTCGGCGCGCCAAAGAAACGCCGCGTTCCAATTAAAATCGAACCCTTATTTCACTTATTTTGCGTTCGGTTCCTGTACCTGTCACGTCTTTTTCTTTTGGTTATCGCACGTTCATCAATTTTGATTGGACGCTTAATGAGTATTTCGGTAGGTGTTTCGGCATAGTGACCGCAGAGGTGATTGCACCGGTTTTTCAATGCTTCGTAATCATCGGCCGCGGTTTTTGCACGCCCTGGGGCGCGAATGCATTATATGATGTGCGCGGCACGGGACCCGTATACACAGCGCACGCATACCCAGTCCACACGAAATCGAGTGCGAATGAGAGAAAGAGACAGTAAAAGGATGGTTTAGCGGTCGGCTGGCACGCGCCGAAATTGGCCAACGCTCGGTGAGAAATGAAATATTCGCAATTATCTACACTACTTTCGATTCGTGCAAAATTTCAACTGATCATCTCGCCGCGCACGCCATACACTTTACATCATATTTGCAAAACACCGTAATCTCGTAACATCTTGAAACAATCGTTTGTATTATTATTTTTTGATGTTTCAATTTCTTAGGCCACAATTTTGTGGCGAATTGTTGTTCGTTGAGTTGAATGAAACGATCTAGAATTATTTCAATTTGCGTATTTAAATTCTTGGCTTTCAATCAATGTGTCAACGGTAGTACGTCGATCCATTATATATGTATTTCAGCCTACGATAATTGTGAGCGGTTATTTTAAATCCAAGCTTTTTCCAGAAACAGCGCGATAAAAATGGACATGTAGCAATACCGCCTGCGGTTTGTTTTTTTCTATCTTTCACGTGCATTTGTTCACAAGTGCATAAACAAGGCACCGTTCATATAACCGATCACTTTTTTGTATTATTAACTTTCCACAAACGTTCAGACGTTTCAATATTCATTTTGCAAATTTGTCATACACTTTTTATCCAACCAATATTTATTTTTGAATGAATTCAAATTTATTTCCAAATAATCAGATACGGACATGTAATATTTATGATGGAACTTTTGTTACACGTCCGTTGCCACATATTTCGTGCATTTTTGAATACATGAGTAGGCTTGAAAAAATGTTATCATTTTCGCTAACGCATCGAACAATACCGTTCGTTTCAATTAATTAAGTATTTGATAAGACAACAATGCATCTAAATGACAGTGAAAAATTGACTTTTCTTAGCTGTATAAATTCAATATTACGATGTTTCGTATATCTCAAAATGATTTTTTGCCGTGTAAATATTTCGTTAACAAAATAATTTTTCTGAATATCACTGCTAAATGGAAATTTTAAATAACACAAGAGCGAATCTATAGAACGTTACCAAAAAAGTCATGCAAAATCATGATTAATGAATGATGTTGCAGCACTCAACATTATCTTCTTAAAATAAAAACTAAACGAATTAAATTCAACAGCGCGATATATTTTTGAAAACTCGTAATGTATGCGCAATTCCAGTGCTTTTTAATTCGTGCATTTCATTTATGCATTTCAAATTATTACCGTCACATTCGTTTCAGCGGCGATGTAAAAGCCATATCGACTTTTTAATTCAAATGATTCGTTCGAATAATCATTTTTTTTTCATCCACCGAGCCCGGAAGTATGATGCGATGAATAATTCATTTTTGAGAACGTTTGAGAGCATTTCAACGTTTTTGTCGTATCATATTTCGCATGGATAATTATATTTATTTCTTTCAATCATATTTATTTAATTTCACCCGTTTTTATTTCGCAATCAATTACACATGAAACGTCAAGGGCTGTCATCTTTCTGTGATTAATTAATTGCGCTTGATGGGTTTTATTGTATACTGGCACAGCGTTCGTTTATAAGTTAAATTGAAAACATGTCAAGTAGTTATAACCGTGTTGATAATGAGCAAAAATACAATTTACGTTTATCAATTAATTAGTTTGTTTGTAAAAACACTAATTAAATGTCATGAAATTGTTTTTGTCAGTCACATGTTTGAGCGTCAACTGCTGATTTCTCGGCCGTATATTTTATTTATGCAACATTGGAAATATAATTAAGAATACGTAATGACCGTAACACGTGTATACACACCGATCTGACACGTTCTATTCGACTTTTGATGTACAACGCGACTTATAAATAAAACTACCTACAAAAGTAATAACTTTCCAATTATAAATCAGGCGAATACTTTTAGTCATGAATACATATATGAACTGCGTCCTATTTTCTTTGAGAAGTGATGTCGAAGATAGTCCAGTTCAAAAGTTTGTTGGCTATAAGTTTTTTAAAAAATCTGGCATTTTGTTCGTCTGCAGCCATATGAGTCTATAGAAAATAGGAGAATAGATCAAATTGATGAATTATATCAACAAGTAGAGTACACAGTTTGAGAAAAATTCGATATTTTTTAGACATCCTACCTTAATTTGAGAACTTATTAAATTGGATTTACGATTTAGGTCGTTTTTGTATTTGGGTCAACGATTTTGTATTATTAACTTTAATGAAGTTAAACTAATTTTGTCCTCGTCAAAAATTGAATTCGTTGATTGATTCTGAAATAATATCATTATTCCAATTATAGCTCGTTATAAAAAAAGTACCCCAAATGGCATATGAGCCAAATTCAAACTTCAGATTGATGATTTTATTAGTACACTGATTTGATGACGTGTTAAAATGAGCGTGTTCAAAATAGCAGGTCTATGAGGTCGAACGATAGGCTCGGTCGTTTAAATCGTTCCAAAATGTCAGCAAAGAACATTATGCGAATTATAGAAGCATGGTATAATCCGAGCACAAAATCCGGAAGCGTTTAACATAATGAGGTATCGAGTGTCGGGCGCGCCGATGGAGCTCAAAGGGACGGTTGAAAAGGGCGACGAGGGAAATAAAGACAGAGAGAAATAAAAAGCCGTTGAAATGGTGCGAATGAGATAACGAAAAAGCTTGCAACCAAAAACGAGCTCACGTACGAGCTTTTGATGTTCGGGGTTGAGCTCGTAACGTCAGGTTAATCGTCAGGACATTGTCGTGGTGAAACAGTATGATGGTTTAGACCGCGTAACCCGTCAGCCGTGAGAGCCGTGGGCCGCGAGCCGTGAATCCCTCCGATCCACAGGCAATCGCGATACGCTCCCTCTCTCTCTCTCGCTCTCTCTCAAGCTCACACCAACGAGCTTTTGCTCGCACCAACATGCCACGAATTTACCTCGGGTTTCGGATTTCGCACGGAAAACTGCCAGCGATAGTTACTCGCCCCGACACGTGCCGGCTTTCATGACACATTCGCGCGTAATTATCCGACGTCAAGGTCGCATTACGTTCAACACTTTTCGCCCAGTTTAGCCGGCCGAAGCAAAAGCCGCGACCTTTCACACCGGTTTCTGTTTTTAAAAGCACGCGCGCATCACCTTCCGTAATCGTCGCTCCGATTTAATTTGCTCATCGAATTAAACGCAGCGATTCCGTGAGAAATGTTCTCTTCAAACAGTTTGATCGGCGATTGGGAATGCGCGTGTCACTAGTACAATATTAATCAAACTTTTGCGAATTTCGTGCCAATTAGCGCTGACGAAGTCGCGAATTTTATTTGAAACAATGTCGTGTTCTCGTATGCACTTTCATGTCGTATTTTGCTATTCGCTTTGACTTGTCTTTGAATTTTTTTTTCATTGATGCAAAACAATGAACCGCGATTATCTATTTACGCGCCGTGACGACGAGCCGGGCACTTGCACCGACTTTACCGATACATTGTTAACATCGATGTTGTTCTTCGGGTCTGACTGTCCGGACTTGTGCTTTTTGTCAATCAATACCTAATTTCAACCGAATCCTTTATTCATCGCATCCAAATGTCTCAACATTTTTCGGTACAGTTTCCGCCAAACTACATTTGCAAATCTCATAAGCTATTGAAAATTGAATTGAAATACGAACAATAGCAAAGCCAACTCGACGAGCATCTTCTCGCAAGTAAATTAGCGCTGAATCGTCTGGGACCGGAACTGTGTGCAGCAAAATTACGGCATGTCATCATTATCCCACACGAGGTAATCAAACTCGCTTCGTACGGTGTAAATAATATTATCCCGAAGAAACAATGACACCTCACAATACGTCTCGCGTATAGTTTTCGTTCCAAAAACATATCGTCTCATTAAATTTCCTAATAATGGGGATCGATGCTTGTTCGAGTGATTCAAGAATCCGGCGTAGCGTTGTTTGTTTCTTGCTTTTTTTTTCGTTGCATATGAGACGCGGGCTTCCTTTGCACCCTATCGGGCTGATCTTGGCGCCGCAATAACTGATACGGAACGCCGCTGTTTTCCGTTCATTTGCATTGAGTCGGCAAAACAATAGTCCGATGTTGCTCGCGTTTTGTTTCGTTGTCGGCACGACGTACCGCATGCACAAGTGGATTATTTGGCTGTGCCCCACGCGATTCATCGATCCGCGTCCTGTTTCCGTCGACATTTTTAACGCAATGCACTGCCACAGCGCACTTTTTTTCCCTTCCTTTCTTACATCGTACAATGTCTTTATTGATAATGAATGTCGACATTCCTTTCAAATTCTTTCGTTTATCGGGAAAAACAAAAAACGATCGTTCCTATTCATCGTGACACATTTTATAACTTAATTAAGACGCAAAGTTTTAGGACATAAAAAAGTATGTCGCGAAGAAAAAGAACGAGAGATATAAATTTTTTGAAATTAAATTTGATAGCATCAAAAGGTAGTTGAAAAATGAGGTCATGAATGTGTACTGTTCTAATGAAGCCGAAGTTTTATCGTTAGGAAACGTTCATAAAAACAAATCTGATTAATTGAGTCGCAGGACTGTGACACATGATCGTTATCAGAATTTGAAATTGAGAATGATAAAGAGTTGTCTGTCTGAAACAGACACTTGTTCTAGAAACACGGAATAAGATCGTAAAAAGACGAACAAGCCGATGGTTGCGTGTTAGAAGGTTTTGAGGTGCGAGAAATAGAAGGGACAACGAGCAGGGTCGAATCGCGGACCGGGCGGCGCGCTGTCATCGTTCGCGTGAGCAATAAAGAAACGAGCGACTCCTGTGGGAGAGAGTCGCGATATAATTCCCTCCGGCGGTAATTCGTGGTTTCGCGTTTCTGGCTTGCGTCCCTGTCTCCTTGCAGTTCCACCTCGATTTATAGACGTTTCGGAGCGCACGCCGCTTGAAAGTTGCAACCGGACACGAGCAAAGAACACACCAGGATACGTAATATGCCAACGGAATTGCTTTGCATACCATTTCGCACAATCGCGAGATCTTAATATCAGCTGCAATTTAGAATGAGATTCGCCCTCCCTTTTGCCTTTTCGAGTCTACATCTATATCTTCAATCAGTTCTCATCCACCGTGCATTATTTATAAAAGAAAAAAATGCGCACAAAATATCATTTTCATGTGTGCAGTAAAATATGTCAGTAGTAAGAGTTTTTGCGAGACTATTTTTTTCGAAAGATGTAAAAAAGTCTCAAGTGGCACGTTCGCATGTCGTTAACGTGACAGTCAAACACAACTGTTAAACAAAACTGGACGATATTCATGGAACGCCCCCTATAGCGAAGTTTTAACTCGAATAACTCTCGACGTAGACTCTTAACCCGTTTCGAGGCTGGTGAATGAGTCGAACGAGCAGCAACTGAGGGACGCTATAGTTAAAGGTGGAAAATACTCTCGAAGTAATGAAGTGGACTCTTCGTACCGAGTGGTCGAAGATTCTCCAAAATGCGTTTGATCTTTTTGGTTTTAAACAAATTATCTCGTGCATTATGACATCTTTGCTCGCTCGGTAACGTCGTCTGATCAACGTTTTTGAGTTCTTCATCCACCTTAATCATTTTGTCCCACTACGTCTGTGCGTTCAGGCATTTACGTCAAGAGACCGCACGATCATAATTAGCACCTATACAAGAAGGTTGAAACACGAAACCCCTAGAGTTTGCAGTGCTGACTTTTCTAGGACTCTACAAGTTTACCCTATCCTGCCACAAACGGTACACGTGAAAAAAAACTCTCTCTCTAGCATCTCTCCTCTCAAGCATTTTGTCGCCTTTCAAACCACTTGTCTTTCATTTTATCATTTATATCGCGTGTCAGATCACGTTTACTTTTTTTAATCTTATGAAATTTAGCTATTTTATGTTTAAAATTTTGTTTATGTGAAATTGAAAAGAGTTGATTTGAACGTAAAATTGTTACTACCAGAAATCGAAAGAAGTTACGATTCTTACTCAAGTGAAAAGTCGATAATGTTCAATTATTGTAAAGTAGGAAAAGTAATTAAGTTTGCATTCCAAGGGGTTTCAAATAATAGAAATGTCATGCAATTATGTATACACAACGACATTCTAACATGCGCTCAACATTCTCGGAACAAACCGAAAGTATAATTTGTTCAACGACGAAAAAGAATTATTCCAATATGAATTACATTTAAAAACAACGAAAATTGCATCTTATACAATCTCAAAATGAAACATTTCAAGCGAATATAATTTGCGTCAGAACTGATTACATTGAGTACAATTTTCTTATTCGCAAGGCAAAAAAAACTATATAAAAAGAAGGAGGGAAAATTGCATTAAGAATGGGGCTTAAAACATCAAAATTAGTTCTTAAACTTATTTCATAACCGTAAATTTCTTAAAAAATTTACAGTGCTATTCAAGTTCTCGACTTTTTGTAAATTATAACTTTAACAACATTCTTGCCCGAGTGAGCTTCGGCTATTCAATTTCGCTTGGCTTTGTACCTAAATTTTATATAATGTTAATTCCTGTGTTTCATACAACTTGGAATAACTCTGTTTATAATAAAGTGTCTGGCTATTAATTCACTGCTCGACTCTTTTCTTTACGCTGTATCCTTGGGTCTTTCGCTGCAAAGCCCAGCTATCGCGTTTGGCCGTTGAGAAGCAGTTGTCTGCAATCTCTGGCTAAATTGGCAATCAACGAGGTATTATTTCCCTGTTACTTCTAGCTGGCGAGAAGAAAAAATAATATGAAAAACAAGCTCTGTAAAATTCTGCAGATAGAAGAAGCGCCACATCCCACGAAGCTCGCAACGAGTGAGTGTTCTCGATAGCTTTTCTCCCCATCGAGTAAATAGCGCGTAGGGTCTCTTGTAAAGTATCCTGCCAACGCTGTAAATATAATAATTAGAAATTACGGAATGGGAGCGAGGCTCTTTTATACTATATAGTAGAATCAATATAAATGTTGAATGGAATAGAAGCAAAGTCATTTCAACACGTAGGATGGAGAAAATTTTAAAAATCATTTTATACTTTTTAAAGTGGGACAGCTTTGTAACAGAACCGAGTGCGAATGAAATGTATATTAACATTAGTTAAACGCAAACGTTTAAATAAGCGCTTTGTTGAGGATTCAATTAAAAGCAGCGGCGGCTAGTTTTCGTTGTGGACGCGCATAATTTTACATCCAATTCATTACGTGCAAATCGCAGGCGCCGCGAGAGCACAGATCGTGCGAAAACTGTATAACGATGGGAGTCGGTTGGCATGAGACTTATTACTTGTTCGAGCGAACCAAAAATGAAATCGAAGGACAAAGAGCGAAGAAAGAATTAATGGACAAGCAGCGACGATGTGTTTGTTTTGTTAAGATGATAAAAAAACAGCGTCGCTTGTATAGAATGAATTGAAATTAATAATAGGCGTGCATACGCACGTTGCATTGAAACGGCGAAACAAGCAATAAGCACTGGGGCAAAAACATTTGTAACACCTGAAGGTGAGAAATAAAAGCCCGAGAGGTTTGAATTATGCGATTAATTTGGCCATTTTTGCGAATCGTTTTCAGTTATCGGCAAAAACGCAGGCCGAAATTTCGGCTAATTCACGCGCTTTAATCGTTCACTCATTTGACGCGGCGGATGAAAAACGGCTGCCGATAAATTTTGACAGTATTCTGTCCATTGCATTGCAATAATACCGAACCATATATTAGGAGGGTCGTGGAACGGGGATGTCACCGGACAGCCGGACACGAAGCGGCCTGGCGAACGAGCTTTCGTATAGTTTGCACAGTAACATATTACGAATTAATACCAACTGCTCCGGTGAAATATTACTGCAAAACACTGACCGTTATTTCACTCGCCGAACAAATTGTTGCGTTTGAATTTCTTTCGAATTTATATTGTCGCGCCCGGCGTGCGGGGGCCGCGGGCCAAGTGATATCGCACCGATTTTCATTATTCGTTAATTCAAGCCCGAGTAATTTACGGTCAAAATTATTGCTTATTTCGACGCCGACGTAGCGCCCGGCTTTTTAATTATTAAAAACGTCATTTCAACATTCACGCAGAAATTTATTATTATCTGCACCGTGTCATTCGATCGCCCTTTATCCAAGACGGCTCCGTGCGTCATTCGCTAATTTTTTTTTCATTTTTCGCGTCGTAAATTAAATTGTAAAATCTATATCGCTTCGCTTCAATTTTTATAACGAGCTTTGCTTCACGGTTTTGTATAGTAACGAACTAGAACAATTATCGTCTGTTTTTGTGCCAAAAAATAATTACGCGAATATAACTATATCATCATTAACATCACTAGTTTCCTAGTAAAGTTACTGAAATTTATGTTTGGACACTGATTAAGAATTGTTCATTGCAATTCATATAAATATTTTGTTCGCTAAGTAAACAGCCTTTTATCGCATTCTTTAACATGAACTATAACGAATGAAATTGATGTTCATGCGTAGACAGCATCAATCGATAAGCAGGCAGCACTTTTGGGAATTTCTCTCGTTAAACACGACGCAAGCCACTTTGCTCCATTTACTCGTCGATTTTTGTTTTCTCTCATATCTCCAGCATTCACTTCCCTTCCTACCTCGCTGTTTTTCTCACGTTGATTTGGCCGAAATTCGCGAGTTAGTACGAATTTGAAAAGGGGCAACAGAAAAGAATATGACAACCCATGAGTTGCTGTCAACTGATTTTAATTTGACAAGCATTATTCTTGGATTAATAATACGAAAATTGAATTTTAGTCACACAGCTGCTATTGGCGAATTTTATTCCAACTGTCACTGATTGGCCGCTTGACTTTAGTCTGCGGTCGTTCGGTTATCGGTGCCGATAGCGTGAAACAGACAAGATTAATGATGTCTTGCGACGCATTTTGATTGATTTTTGAACTCGTACCACAAGCCTTATTGCATCGTTTGCTCCACCAGGCGACCTATCGCAACGTCATTTTCTCTTGCAAAGTTATCCGAGTTATGTGAGAATTCTGCACATTTTATCGCAATCCGTGTAACTTTAATAAAAAACTCTGAACAAATATTTTTCAAATATTAATGGAAATTACACGCCCAACATAATTCTCGATGACGATATTGTTTATTATCTCAATTATTTTTATTATGTTATGCTTTATTATGACAAACAGTTATTTTCATGATAAATATTCATTCAGAATTGAAACGATCCCATGTTTTTACAAAGTGAAAAGAGTTGAACTAAATTAAATTATGTGTTTTCATTTATTTAATTCAGTATGTGCAAAATACATGATTCAACTTATTAAAGTAGCCAAACAACTTTTTTGTTTAATTTGGAAGTTTACGAATGTAAAAATAACGATATAAAATACTTGATATTATTTTTCTTCGTTGACATTTGATTTTAAACTTCAAATGTTTCGTATTTGTTTACTAAATTTATAATTATTTAGTCTGAAATTGAGAGAGACTCAAAATTAAAATCTGTGTATAATTTGTTACACAAACATTTATACAAAAAATGTTTGAGGTACTTTTTGAAGTTTGTTCATGTTCTCATTGAGTGAAAATACACATCATTATGAAACAAGAAACTCATTACAGCTATTTTGTTTCCAAAATTCTTAGAATTTGACAGATAACTGGTAAAAATATTTAATCAACTACGCTGTGACTGTTGTGCCAATTCACCTGAATTGGATCGTTCGAACAGTTTGAATTATTTTTCTCCAAATGGACAAAATATTTATTCGAAAATGTTTCCATTTTCAAATCTGCCGCAGACATTTGTATTGATTGTTCTCGTTTCATAAAGTTATTAATCATATTTTCAATTTCACACTTGTACAGCATAATATTATTGAGTAAAATTCGATTTGCAAACTGTTCATGTGAAAAGTATTGATCAAAATTGCTTTTTGGACGATAAATATTTATCTCTATAAATGAGAAGATACTTTTATTCTACCTTGAATATTAATTTTTTTTCCTATTCATCAATTCTAATGTACTTTTTTCTTTTTCAGGTAAGCAACATTTTTATCATAGAATTTGTAGAGGAGAAAGATTGATACCATCTCGTTCTATGTGAGTACTTACAATTTTCAATTCATAACTTTGATGATATCTGAAGGTATGGGAAAGTTAGTTTTAATACAACATGTATTTGGGGTAAGACGCAATTAAAATTGAACTTAACAGATCACGCTGAGCTGTGGCTTACTTAAAAATGATGATAAATGTTTGATAAACTTCAATCAGTTGTCAACGGAACGAATAATTTACTAAACCTTGATTGTTTCAATCATCACGCATAATCCCGAACGTGAATACTTATGCGCAACGTCGATAACTGTATTCGTGTTTCGAATTCCATTTGTTGGTCACAGTGTTTTTTTTCTTTTGACTTTTGCTTTTTCGCTCTTTTTTCATGTTTTTGTTTTCCGCAATTTTTTGCGCGGTAACACAGCTCACTTTTTCGTCAAGTCAATATTGAAGCCACGGATCGCCGGATGCAATATCTCGATCGAATTAAAATCACCTGCTAAATAAACGTTTCGTTGACGAGCCCATGCATATTAATTTTAAACCGCGCGCGCTGCCGCGCCGCTACAAAATAAATAGTGTCCGGTCGTTGAAAAAAAAACGGGTTGCAAACAATGATTTTTCGATCTTGCTGAAATTGGTTGTAATAAACGAAATGCAATTTTTCCAAGGTAAATGCAAAACAAAAATGTACAGCTGTTTTTTGAAAAACAGAATGCTGTTTTCATGCCCCCCGCAACGTGAGTTGTTTAGCTTGCTTTCACATGCCAAACTTCGCGGAATCAATTTGTCGACAAAGTTGACGTTAATATTGCAGCCCACGATCGAAAAGAAAAGATCCTTTTTTTCATCGGCCGGCTTTATTGGTTGCTGTTATCGTTAATAATCAAGCAAAGCGAGGGTAGAAAAAAATATAACGACAGAATTTCAATAGCAAAACCGTGCGCGCGTAAACATGCGTCGCAGTATCAAGTAAAAAAATTTTTCATCAAGCTCATCGTTGGAAAAAATTTAAATTCAATTTATCAAAGAGCAAATAAATGCATCGCAGCTAAGTGGCGACGCGCAAAATCGTTAATTAGCACAGCGGAATTAATTAGAATTAACGTAACGAGATATGCAGTTGCTTTAACCAGAGTTGTTTGGTTACAGTAACCGGAGTTATGCGGTCATATGCAGATGCGATTGGCTACTGTAATTTACATTGCATTTGGTTATAGATGACTCAAATACGCGCTGTTTACCTTAGTTCGTACCTGAATTTGTCAATGCTCGAGAATATTGTTACATTTTGCTTCTTTTGTTATTTCAAACTTGAAGCAAAAACCCCTAAACAGAAAACTTCAGCTGAAGCGAAAAATAAAAAACAAAAATAATAAATACATTTATTTTATCGTACGTCTGTCATTTGGGCTTCGATGTTAAATTTTTATACTTTATAAGGCTAGCATTCTCTTTCGAGTGGCTTAAGAATTAATTATTCAAACCCGTGAATAATCGCACCCGAATTTATTCGCAGCAGCATGTCGCTCGATAAAGAGAGGCTATCAGACGGAATCGTCGAATTCACATCAGCTCGATAGAAATTAATAAATACGAAGTTTCAACATTTTATTATTTCTTCATGATTAGTTGGGATGAAAGGGACGTTTCACGTCTTGATTTTAAACGTCACGATTTGAAGAGACAAAAAATGGGAGAGGGTGTGAATTGAGGCGAATAAAATACAGTTGGTTGTTGAGCTGTTTGGGCGTTTGCGGAAGTGCATTTTTTTGCTAGGCAAAAAGTAAGCCTAATTCCAGTGAGACAATGCGGCGGAGGTCATCGAAGTAGAGACAAACGGCAGGGAATCGGAAAATCGTGTGGGACTGGGGAGGCTCTGAATTTCGACCTTAAGTGTTGCGCTCTTTTGATGTTCGCACAAACCCCCAAGTGTAGATCGCTACAAAGGGAGTACCGTGGCAGTTACAGTTCAAGCCGGCTAACTTCTGACTTTGAGCTTAAAACGGCGCATGCGTGGTTGCGCGCTTTTTGGAGAACACTTGCTGTGTAAAAAATGTGTTGCATAAATTAAAAAGCTCACGAGCTGTTCTATTTTTAGAATTCGTCGTGTGAAGTTTATGACCCGGCGAAATATAAATGAGAGTATGATAAATTTAAAGTGTGATGCAGAATTGAATGTCCTTTGATATGCAACTTTTATCGAGCATTATGCTTAAACCATATAAAAATTGAACGAAAAGGTTTGTCGACGTTTTGATCATGAACTCAGTTATTGTGACTCAATTGTTAATCCGTGATTATTCGAAACATAAATTATGACAGTGAAATAAACTTAGCTAAAATGTTTTGTGCATTTTGGATCAACATTTTCGGAACAATTATTGTCGACAATACTCCGCACTCGTGTATGAATAACGTTAGTTTTGTAATTGAATTATTAACGAGCGTGCATAATTTGTTGAGTCTTTTTATAGCGCGTCTATTAAATTATCCCGCAGAACAAATTATATTTGGAAATTGCGCTCGGCGCTTATATTGAATTTCATTTTTATTTATCACCCCGTACGCAATTCGAATGTTACATTTAAATCAGCAACCAAAGCAATATTCGTACAATAAATTATTTCGCGCAACTATAAATTAAATTTATATTCATGAAATCCGAGTTGTATATGTTTATTCGTGAAACTCTCGCGTACACAAACACAATAACGTTCAACTGTAGAATGGAATGAAAGTTTTTCGTGCAATTTATCATTATTTTTTCACCGTCGCGCATTCGCAAATTAATTAATTTAATCAAATAATACGCCGCACAAGAGCCACTTTACTGGGATATAAAAATTATGAATATATATTAAAAACTCAACTTATTTTAATCACATGAACTCTGCACTTTGTTCTCGCGCTCTTTGAAAAACGCTGCATTAATGCATAGGATGAAAAAACTAAAAAAAATGAAAAGAAAAACGATTGCTCTTTTGCACCCACGCATTGCAAGAGGGTACTATAATAATTAGCAACGTAACGTGTCTGTAGGGCCCTTGTCAAAATTGGTAATTAATCGAAATTGTATACGAATTTTTCTGTCGTTTAAGATCAAGCTCGCTGAAATGACGATTGCAAACGCGTAGTTCATTAAAGTATAAAGACGCAATTACATACAACACACAATTTTCCCTGAATGTCATGAATAAAATGTTAAACTCGCAAAATTAAATTCTTCAAGATTCTTCTCTTACTGCTACAAATTGCACTCTTTGAGTTATTATAGTTTTTCTTCACTAACGGTCAGAAATGAAAGAGATTAATTAAAACGAGAAAATTTTGTGTATAAAATTCAATGAGAATTAATTCTTTCACTTCGAAAGAATTCAGATACGAGTATACTTGGAAATGTGTTTCATAAGTATCGCACTTTCAAAGTCGGCATTTCAATTTTTTCCCCTGAGGGCAAAAAACGCGACCTTTTTTTTTATTTGTCCCGGTGATCATTTAAACTAGTTGGTTTTTACGTATCAATTTTTTTCCTGTAATCAAGTTTGGTCGCAGTTAAATTAATTAGTTACGCCGTGAAATACCGTGATTATTTTAATATTTTTGCACGTACTCCACCCGCAATCAAGTCTGATAAAACATTTGCTCGACAACGAGTTCTCTATATTTTTCACTTTTGTCGTTTTCCAGCCTTGGAACGCACGAACGGATGAATATAAATATAATGCCATAAAAATAAATCCAACGGACGCACAGCAAGCGAGGTCGCACGAAAGTTTACACAATGGAAATTGATTAACTTTTTGTTTACAGTTTTGATACACACGTCAAATAAACCGTTTCGTTTGCATTCAGTTTCACTAATTTTTGCACTTTTCCCGTTTTTATTTTGCATTATAACAGGTATGAATTTTTTATAGGTTTTTTTTTATTTAGTGATTATAAAAAAACGATCGTCAAAGTAATCCAACATGAACATTTTCTTTGATTTTTTTATGGTCATTGAAAGAAATGATTCATTTTTTAATGCGTACTTCCGCGAATGACAAACGTTGTTTCTAATTTTCTAACGGTAAACCGATTATCGGTGGCGTTAATTTTCAATCCACAGATTTTACTCGTCGATTTAACGGGCTATGCGCTTTTCGTATCACTCACGAAACTGTGTAAGTGATAGAGGGTATGGCTGCCCCGTCCACGGTAACGCCAGAATAGCAGCTTTTCCGGGCTATACTACACGCAATTTCGTGTTTAATATCCGAAATAACTGGACGTGCTCTGTGCCGCCTCTCGGTCTGTCATCTCTTTCTCGCACGCTTTTGCCGGCTGCATTCGTTCGTTTCGTGTAAATTTCAATTTGTTCGATTTTTGATCAATCGTAGATCTCTTTCAGACGCACTAATTTGTGACCAGGCACGGGAGTCTTTGTAGTTCGCTAAATCAAATGGAAAAATAAATTGAAATTAAAAAAATAACAGAGTCGGAAAAAAATTCCGTCAGTCTGAACAAAGTTAAAGCTTTACCACTTGCCACTGTAAACAATCAAAGACAAATAGCGGCTAATAACTTGAAACATATTGACCAATAAAATGCGATGAAAACGACGAGCGGATTTATTTTAAATCAATATCTTATTCGACACGTAATTAAAAACAAATATAAAAATGATTGGACGCTTGTGCCGGCCGTTTGTTATTATTTCAGGGAGCAAAGCTTGTCAAGCGCACTCACGAACGATTTGGTATTTAAATGCAATATTTTTCGCGACATGAATTGAATAACGCACGAACACAAAAACGCACTCCTGGAGATGAGTCTTCGCATTTGTCGAAGCCGCAACCCGCCGGAACAAAACAATTATACATAATTCGCATCAGTCGAATGGTTTCCCCGGAGAAACCACACTAATTTGTTTTCTATTAATAATCCCTCATCAAGCTCCGCGCGGTCACGTAACTTTTTTCTTCGTACGGAGCAAAAATCGTTTCGCCGGAAATGCACAAATTGGTGCAAAAATAATTCGACGCGTCGCGTAATTGTGGGCGCCCGACTCTTCGCTGACTTTTTTTCGTCGCCCTGGCGTATTTCCGCAACAAATTACTTTGCATTCTAAATTCAATATCTGCGTCGTTCCATTTGACCGAATGAAAAAATAACAATGTTATCGCGACAAGTAAAATGAAGTTCCTGTTATGATACCGCGAAAAAATACCAGCAGCTCTTTCCATTTTCCAATTTCGATTGACAAAAGGAAAGAAGAAAAACGTCGCATCAATTTCCCACCACAGCAGTACTTTTTTTCCCATCTCCTTTCCTTTTATACTAGCTTCTTTTTTATCCTTTTCCTTCGTCTTTTCGAAAGTTTTTGCATTGTTGAATTGATCGATTAACGCTCGCGTCCTCGCGACCCGCAAGTTTAGCAATTGGTCGGCTACTTCAGAGGTTAATGTCACGACTAGTAAGAGTGCGTAGTACGTGAGAGGTGTATCTTGCGCGATCAATGCGTCGGGGTGTCTGAGAATGCCACTTAGTTATTGTCTGGGGCTTCTCGGGTTCTCCGCATGTCAGCCCCTTCGCCGCCGCCGCCACAGCTAGCGCCACCCCATTGCAGCCGACTTATACTCTTGTCCTCCTCGACATCCTCTATACTTGTCTTGCTTGTCGAGATTGCCCGCATACCACGCGATGTTACGTTTCGTTTTACATCCACAATTAGCATTTCGATTTGTATAACAAATAAACTGTCCTCACAAATCGGATTTATAGACAAAGTACTCATTGTCGCGGACCAAAAATTATTACTTAAAGGAATATTGAAATATAAATTGACAGAGAAACAAAAAGTTCAACAAACATATATCACTGGAATTGTTTTTTTTTTACAAAACACGAGGACCAGTATTATAAATGCCGTCAAAATAAACTGAACGGAATGTACAATTTACAGTGGCAAAGGATATTTGTTCGAAAAATACAGTATTCTGGAATTAATTGTTACTACTGTGCTTTCGTTATTTTTTCATGCTGACTGACGATTTTGTTTGAATAATAGACATATCAATCGACGAGCGTTTTTTACAATATTTTCCGCCAAGATGTAATAGATTTGTTTCAATAAATGCCTTACCGATAGTTATGACTTTTTGATTGAACCGTGATTGATGCCACTGTACCAAAATTTTATTTGAAAAAAAATTTTTTTTTCATTTATTGCAAATTTTATTGGACTGCTAGTCAGTCCAATTGAAGGACTATGTGTCTGTCTGCGAAAAAAAACCGGAGGCAATTTGTTTTCAAGTCTAATATATTTTGCAAACAATAAATTGTTTTCAGTTCGCGATAAAAACATTTGGAATTCTATTTTGAAATGTTTTTTCGTAAGTTAATTTAGATTGGATTCTTAATTGAATATTTTTATAGAAAATTGTCGTTGAAGCGTGTTATAAGCGTTATATTAAATGTGCGTGAACTAGAAAATCGAAATGACCTACCCTCAGGTTACTTCAGTATAGCTTGAATAAGCTGTTCTAGCTTAATAAGAGTCCACATTCGTGGAGGCGAACGTTCGTTCTAAATATATCTATAAAAAATGATTGTTCAAGTTTATAGCGTGGCATCGTGAATACACGTGTCAATAGGCAATTGCTCGTAAAATGATTTTGCGAGCACATAACGCAATTACGAATTGATGTCGCGCGAAAGACTTGGAAATAATGCCGCGTCATTAAAAACACGTCTGTGGAAATGCACCGAAAAGCCGGTTAAGCGAATTTTCATTCACCTCAACGAATTATTTCCTGCGTCGGAATTGTTGTTTGATCCGTTTAATCCATTGATTGATATCTAAATGTGTTACAGAGTATACAATCACGGCTACTATTTAAGTCCGGTTGATTTTCTGATAACCGAAGCAAAGTTGATTTGAATCAAGCGACAGATAGGAGCGATATATATTCGCGTTATGAAAATGCGTCGACGGTATTTATCAGCGACACGAAATTGTCAGAGGAAATTGAAACGCAAGTTTTTTTATCGCTCATATTATATTCGTGGCAGAAGTGTTTGTTTCGCTTTTGGAAAATTGCACATTTGTTTAACCGTTTGATTCATTGATACTGCATAACAAACATCTCAATGCGGCATTTTTGATATCCGACGCGATATTCGATTCGGATATAAATTTCAATGATTGGCGAGGAATCCGATTAATGCTGTTCCAATCAAAATAATTCGAAACTTAACCTTTCGTTTGAGTTCGCATATAGATTGATTAATTCGGTTGAATTAGACGGGCAGAGGGTGGGCGATGCAGACGAATTGAGTTTTGCAAACGAGAGAGGACGCGAGCTGCGAGGCACAAGTGAAAAAACGAGAGAGAGTGGATGAGAAAGAAAGGGGGATGGCGCGAAGAGTGGTCATATCGAATCTGGGTGGCTGGGTGAGTCGTAACGGAGTGGCATAGATCGAGCGATTACCCTGACATCAGAGATGTACTCCGGATGGCGTAGGTAACACTAGTCCTGATAGCGGCTGCGATAGTTCTAGAGCGCCGAGAGAGGAGAGATAGCGCTCCGCTAATGCGCCAGAATAGATTAATTCTGACCAATAGGAGCGCCGATCGAACGGCCTGAAGCACATTACTCAATTATTTACGCTTCATTAAGTATATATCCAATGCCACCGAGTGTACCACGCGCGTTTGTCGGAGGGGTGGCTTGTACGTATCGAGAGGTGGGCCATCCAGAAACAAGTGAAGGAGCAAGCGAGATAGCGGTCGCAGCGAGTCGTGTGTGTGTGTGCAGGCGTGTGCGAGTACTTGGTACATAATATATGAGTGTGTGTTGGTAGGTAAGCGACCACCCCGAGCTCACCGAGGTCTAACTTAATTATTCGAGAAATTCAGCGATCCATCGCTAAAGCCTCGGTCTCGCTCGCACTTGTAGGCCCGACACCCCCCGCGACGCCCGCGGCGTTCCTCAAATCCATCTGGACCGTGCAAATCGATCGACCGTTCGGCTCTTCCGTGATATCAACTACATTTATGGTCGTGGCAAACGACTTGTGGCAAAACGCGCCCAAGGGGAGTGATATCGCGGCGCAAAAGCGAGACGGCATATCGCAGAGAGCTCGACCACGTTGCTCGGCTAATATCAATTATGAATGCCGAAATGAAGAGATTTTGACGTCTGAACTGCGCCGGCATAATAGATTTTCATCTAAACTCATTATCTTATTAGCGAGCAACAAAATCACATCCATTGCTATCCGGCTTAATCGTGTTTCGTATCGATTGCGCCGCAGCACGAGCCACTAGACGCGCGAATTAAACGAACAATATCGCTATTCCGCGAGATTTAATGTTGATGCAATCGTATTAATCCAGGACAGATAGATGGAATTAACTCGCATGAAAATGCAATCGCGATTTCCGTTTCCTTTCACTGTGCCGCGCAGTTTTTGGCCCGCGGATTACCATACCGCCCTTGCGCCACACTGTTTTGTCCATTTTTTTAATCACTCGCGTATTATTTTTCAACCTGCCGTCAAATCGGTTCGCGTTTTTTCTCGCGTCTTTTTTGTTTAACAGATTAATCCTGATTTACGCCTCGAGCACGCGGACTGACGAAAAAAAGCGGAATTAAAAAATATTTATAAACGCGCGCTTTTTATAAACTGCTCGTTAAATGTTACTGTATAAATTGCACTTGCTTGCGATAATGATGATATACAACGCAGCCCAATAAAGTAAATCCGGTTAATGTTGCGATAATTTTGCGTTTTGCCGCCACCTCCGATAGAGGCGAGCGCCGAAATCACCTAGGTGCATTTTTTGCCACCGTTATTTAGATTATTTTCTCATTTACCGTAATACATCTCAAAACACGATAGTAATAAAAGTACATTTACAGGTACCGAGTAATTATATAACAGATGAAACTTCGTAGTCCCTAATTAAATCTATTCATTATGCGCCGTGCTTTTAATTAATTAAAAATTTTAGTTACAACGTTACTCGCGCGGGTGGCAAGTTTCAAGACGCGTTTCATTAAAGTCGATTTGATGTTTTTAACAAGTACGAAATTTTATTGCTAATCCGACTTTATTAATTGAGATGAATTTTGTTCCCGACTATCGGCTCTCTATCGCTCTATTTTGTCCAATCAAAAAATTTCATTCGACATAGGTGAATTGAACTTTTACAATTTCAACAATTAAAGGGTTCCAATTCGAAAACAGATTATTTGTTTCATTTTTTTCTCGTTTCATTTTCTTTTCGTGCGATCAATGAACGTTAAATATTTCAAGTTAAATGGACGACTTGAAATCACGCGTATTCGTTTGATTCACTTGTAGAAGTTATGTCATAAGCATCAAGGGAGAACTTAGACGAGCTCAAGTTAGCCAATCGCGTCAAGTTTCGCAGCACATCATCTTATTATTAAAGAACCTGTGTCTTATGTAAATAAGCATATGCATCGCATGACACGGGCGTTTATTCAAATGAGGAGACTGAGTGCGTCGAGAAAGAGCGTGGCGGAGAAAGAGGTCCGAGGATCGCAGCGAGGATGCAGGCGGCGGGGAAACGTATCGCACCATTCAACGAATAGATCTCCGAGCGATAAGTTGAGAGACTTTAATTATCATCGCATACGGACTATTTATATGCCAGGAAGCACTTAAATAATATTTCTCCGAGTGGAAGAAGAAGCGGCCGGAGCAGAAGAGAGAAAGAGTTGAGATGGGAACAGGATTACGGAGGCCTCGAAACGAAGGTTCTGATCCACCCGGCAGATAACTCCCAAGACTCGACGGTGGGCGGAATCGTTTATATATCGACCGGAAGTCAAAAACAATATGCGCGAAAAGAATGAAAATAGCGGCGAAATGAAAGATTTACGATCATGATACGACGTGTCTCTCGTAACTCCACGCAAGATTAAACGCAAACCATTACTTTTTTTTCGAGGAAACACTTGATTCCTATCTTTTTATATTATCGTAGGCTTTGTGAATTCGGTAATCTCTTACTAACATATTATGACATATTCAAAATTTTAATTTTTTCTTGGGAAAAGGAGTGAACAAGTATCGTTTTGATATAAATATAATTGTACGTAGACAAAAAAACATCTGCAAATGTTTTTCCGTTCGCAAATCGTCGGAGCAATAATTAATCCTGCTTCCATCCGCTACAGCAGACTGTAATAACATTTTCATCAATTTTCTATTATAACGGAGTTCCGGATAAGAAATCGCGGCGAAGTGGTAATTAACGAATGCTTAACTTGAACTGCAAACTTGTGACTTCTGCGTTATTGCAACAAAGGATAATTCATCGAACCGTTTCGTATATTTCACGAGAAATGTGTTTTCAGCGCTCGATCTAGGGTTAAATTAATCAAAACTAATATCATCTTCGTTACAAAAATACCAACTTTTCAACGAGAGGCACTTGGAAAAACTTGTAAACTGTAAATCAATAACAAAGCTCGGCGAGCCCCGAAGCTCAGACGAGCGAAGAAATTTTTAATGAAAATTGTTGCAGTCTTATGGAAGTTAGAGAGAGGCAGAGAAAGAGGGAGAGAGAGAAAAATGTAGCATAACGATCCGAATTTTTCGTAATAATTCAAAACTTGTTTTCGCTAAATCGAGTTTCGATGCGATCCCGATTTTATACTTCCGGGACACGAAAAATTGAACGTACTTGTCCCGATAAGTGAGTTGCAAAGCGCGTTCTCGATAATAATTATGTTATTGGCGATGGAAGGAAGTTTGGTTACTTCGGTCCCCATTAATTCAATTACGCGATTGAATTACCCAAATAGACTTGAAAAGCACTTGTAATGTGCATTTTGAACCTTTTGCTGAACTAAAAAACCTTCCCCTGCTATTGCTTCTATTAAAATCTTAATTCATTTTCCGTCATAATTTACAAACGAAAACAACGTTGCGCAAATTGTTATTACGCTGGACAAGCATAAAAATCGTGCAAAATTAACGTTCGATTTCATTAAAACGCGCGCTACTGCAAAAGTTTACCCGTAAAATTGTTAATTTACTACTTTTAGCGCGATAATGTTGCTGCCATTCAATATCACAGGTCCTACAGTACTAAATATCCATGTCGTCAAACAAACAACGAACATAATGGAGCCGGTTATTTCCATTTTTTTTGCAATTACAAAAACTCTAATTGAAGTAAACAAATTTGAAATTCACAATTTGACACAACCTCTTGTTTCATTGAATTCTAATTAGCTCTGTAAATAACCATATTTTCATCAGCTCATACTTTACCATGTTTCGTTATTTGTTCTCTTTGTTTTCCATTTTTCGTCATGTTTTCAACGAAACATTTTTTCTGACATTATTTGATCAAGTTGTAAATCTACCGAAAATGAGGCTGAGAAATGTGTGTCAAGCTGTAAGACATTTTAACATGATATATAAGTGGGCGTAAAAAGTGCGGCACGACTGGTGCAAAGTAATCCGTGCAATTAGCAGGTGCGAACACGGCCAGATCCCCGCGGGGTCATTTCAATTTATCGGCGTAATCCGAATATGCAATCGGTCGCACGCACGCGGTAGCAGCCGACAGCATCCCGCGGCAATCGTCGTCGGTGGCTTCCAGGATGGATCTCGGCTTCTTTCATTAAGCTGCTCCTGGCTTGGCCACAGCTAATAGTGTTGCGGCTATTACTCGTGCTATTCCGCTTTTAATGGATGTCGCCGTATACGTCCGATACCCATCTTCGTTAGACTGATTATGCGCCTGACAAACTCGATCGATCTTAAATTTGATTAATACAACCTCATTCGTCCTTACGTTATTGCGTGATCTGCCCAACTTTCCCCTCTTTTACACTAAGTTTTCTTAACGATGTTGGCAAATCTTTTTTCTTTCTTCTTTCGCTTACAACACATTTCTTACCATTTAGAACAACAGTTTTCAAAAAGTAAACTTGGCTTTACATTACAAAAACTTGTGTTTTATATAAAGTTGGAATCGATCTGAAGTGTTATGAATTATTTAGAGTGAGAGTAAAATATTTGATCTTCTGACTACAATATTTACATAGAAAAGTTTTTTTTCAATATTGTCAGTTAACTCATTGATTTCTCAGCCTTGAATATAAACCCGAAAACCGATATAATTAATTTTTTTTTCAGCGTTAGTAAAATAATGAAGAGACCATCAAAATTCGATTCACTCGTTGGCGTTAGCAGTGAATTATTACTTTAAACGGCAATCGTACCTTTGACCATGTGAAATCAATAGTACAACATTTTCAAGTACTTCATGTTGCCATTGTCTTTTAAAATCTATAGTTAAGTTTGAATTTAGACTGTGGAATTGAACTCATTCATGCTAACAATTTTTTCTTTGTGTTTCAGGTGAGTTATTTATAGAGTTACTAAGACCACGATAATTTTGCAACTGCGAAACTGTGAGTAAAGTTCGTTTTTCATATTTGAGGCAGAGGATTATTGATATATATTTATGAGACCGATGAAACCTTGATAAAGGTATCCCAAAGAAGTATTTATTCCAACATATATCCCATAATTGAAAATAAAATTAATATACAATTTGCTGTATAAATTTGATTGAATTGTATTTTTCATGAATTACAAATTTGAAACTTGTTTCAGTACAAGAATCGCAAAAATTAAATTCAACTTTTACTTGCAAACCTGATATTTTATCAATTAACATTTGCAAATACAACGTTTTTTTATTAAAAAAATCGAACATACTTATCTTTCATTTTCTGCAGTTTTAATATTGCAATGAATAACAATAGCAAATGCAAACGAAAATATCATACATTATCATTTTCCTTTAATGTAAATGCAATTTTGATGAAATAGTTTAGAGCCCGTCTACGATCGATCGACTCGATAAAAATTTTATTTGTGTACTTTTCTAAAAAATCTACATAATAAATACTGCTCAGGAAACAAACGAACGTGAAAAAAATGAAGTTCATAATTCTCATTTCTTATTTTTGACACAAAAACAGGTTCGTTATCGTTTTATATTACTTATAACTTGTTGTTTTATATTTTTATATTCCATTTTTATTCGAACAAGAAATGTTTAAATTGACATCGATTATTTATTATTTTATATAAAATTGTGTACATATTTTCGACCTCGATAAAATGTGAATAGGTGCAATTAATTCGGCTGTCGCGATTTACTTTCTTATTAAAAATGTCTGGTTTATTTATTTAGGTCATGAACTTATAAATAAGTACAGATGTGCATCACAAATGCATATACGAAATGTAAACATCTAGAAGCCCACTGCCGGCCTCCTTCGCGCGCGCCCCTCCCACATAAATTACGAGCAAAAAGGTTTCGCATAAAAAATCGCGCGCGCGATATTTTTCCGAGACATTTTAATTTAAAGATAAAACGGATTTACCGAGATGCCTTCGTAAATATTAAAGTTAAAAAAATTACTCATAACCAAAGTTTGTACATCACGTCGGAAGAAGTTGAAATAAAATAAAAATGTATAATAAATAAAAGTTTTTCTGGCGTATCTATATCTTGAACTTTGCCAGCTATCGAACTTTATTCGTTAATCACATTTAAAAATAAGTCGACAATTCTTGACTGTAGGAAGCAATTTAGCTTTATATTTTACGAAAGAAATATTTCCGTCGATTTTTAACTTTTCCACTATTTTTAGCGTGAATAATTGATCGCACGCGATAAATTATTCAATGGCGTTGAATAAAATGTTTTGTGCGACGCAAATCAGCCAATTATTTCAAACGTAAAAGTTCGCATCGCTCCACCCGCAGCGAAATAATATTTAAATACAAAAATAATTCCTCGTAAACGTTTCGGCGTTTTATCGGCGATATCTGTTTTGTTCTCGTGTGTCCGTGTGTGTTTTGTATCAACTCCGGCAAAAACGACGCGCTGTGATTTTTATAAATAATTGCACCGAGCTGCCGACCATAAAATATACTTTTGTTAATGCCTCATTTCCGGCGCGGCCAGATCCTCGCGTCGAAAGAAGAAACCCATTATCCAGACAATCAACGTCCACGGTGCAATGATTAATGTTATCTGTTCCGATCGTAAGGCGTTATGCTAATCGACGAGCTCCGTAATATATTGTATTTGGTAAAGCGGCTTTGCTACCGGCGCTCTCGCTTCCTCCTTTTTTTGCGACCTCTTTACGCCCGTGCGTACAAAGCTAAATTATCGAAACTGCTTAATAATTATAATTCCATATAGATCCGTATCTTCTCAGAGGCAAACGCAGTTTCATGCAAAATACGCGAGTCTCCAATATTGTACCATTCATGTTTACTCTCGCCCGTTCCCACATTTTTTATATCTCTCTCGGACGCTTTCGCGTATTCGCGTCTTTCAACAAAAATCTTGCACACTAAAAATATCCAATTGAATTTATCACACCGATCCATTCACCGATAAACCGCCCATAGTTAAACTTGTCAAACTATTGAAACTTTCATTTCCTCATACTTCACAAAAATGACTTGCGAGCGAAAATTTCCTACTATTTCCAGTGACTCGATCAAACAGCAAAGTAAAAAAGACTTCATTGATCAGTCGTCATTAATAAAAAGCGATGTAACCTCAGCTCGGTGTGACTAAGTTTATGTAACGGTGCACGTCTAAACGTGGAATGGAGCCCAATGATTTGTGTGCAGTATTCATTTTTTCACGCGACACATTTGGTGCGATCAAGTAGATTTTTCGCACTGTAGTTTGATTTGAGTTTCGACTTTTGCATGCGAACGAGTGGTTGAGTCGGAAGTGTGCAGATTCATCGTTGCAACAAGACGAATAATTGAATGTAATCAATGACAAATTCGAAGCTATATGACGAGACATCAAAGGCAGCTGCGCGTAACGAATCATTCCGCGTGCGCGCTCACAAGCGTTAATTTCAGTGGCAGACCAAACAGCGCAATTAATATAATTTATTTTCCACTGTCTCACTATTCCAATTGTCGCTGTGTCCGTATGATGTATGCGCTCTCGCCAATAACCAGGCGCATTGTCGAAACATACACGCCCAATTTTTCATCTACAAATCACGAGACTTTTCTGATACCATTTGTTTAAAGTGATCGAATTGGCAGACAAATGTTTTCTTACTTGAAAGTTAATTAAGTCTTACGCACTAATTTTGTGTAGAGTGGCAGTTAATTTTGTCCAATCACGAACGACTTTCTTTCTTTTGCATTGTCCTCCAGCAGTATAACTTTTTTGCAACGACTATTGCACACGCTGTTTCCCCTCTCTCACACATCTTTTGTATTCAATTGAATTGTAACAACCGTGAAAAAGCAATCAGGAGCGTTTGTTTGCATGCCAACGAAAGTTAATTAACATACGAATTTTATGTCAATTCGGAGATTTTGGTGCGTACGAGCATTTGCTCAAAAATAATAAAATCAATTCGAGCGCATGCAATTGATTTTGTGTTAATTATTGATATTTCTTGATGTTTCGTCATTGCAAAGCACACATTGATTTACTGTCAGTTTATATTTCATACATTACGCCACGTACGCGGAATAATAAATTTATACACGCCAAAAGTAAAATGAAGATTAATCAGTTTAACCGACATGTTTGAATTCATTATTCTTTTCACAATCCATAAATAATCTTTTGGGTCTTGACACTTTCAGTTCCTAGTTAACTTCATAAATGAACGTTAAACATAAACTTTTCAAATCGCAAAATGAAATTCAATATTCAAAACGTTTCACAGAGTCAAGATGTATAGGAAAATTTAAATCTTAATGTGTACATCGTGCAGATCGTACACCGTATGTCATGTACATTAAAACAGGTCGCGATTGTTTAAAAAAAATCACCGCATTTTAAATAATTTACGGTCAAAATTAAATTATAAGAAACCGCCTTTCCTCTAATTGCGGTCGTTAATTTTTACGACTGTCTCGAGTGGGAAGCTCGTAACGAAAAAATACCGTTATCCCCAAAAGTAACCATTTTTGTCATTATATTGCGCGTACCTTTTATTTGTCCTTATTCAAACCATAATTGCAGTTATCCTTGAATCCTCGGTGCAATTTTTTATAAAGACAATATATTTGTGTCCCGCAAGAATTATTTTTATTCTTCTCGCTTATTAACCCGACAACGCAAACACGCAAAAAATGCTCACAATAAAAATTAATTAAGGTTTCATACCGAGCGATTACAATTTCTTCTATTTGCTAGTGTCTAAAGTAATCGTTAGTGAACTGCCAACAATTAAAACGCCGAAAAAAGTTATAAGTTTTAAGTCATGAAAAATGTCGAATTCTAGAACATGCTTGGATCGTGTTTCGAACCGTGACGAAAGTCACGAATGCTCGCAAAGGGCGAAAGAAAAGGGAAAGTGTATAAGGGATGAGAGGACATATCGATTGGCCAGGAAGGTTGTTATCATATACATCGAAGCGATGTACCGAAATTTATCGTGGATTATTTCCGTCGTAGTCGCGTGACTCGCGACGCGGCCAATCAGCGCAGTTGAATTAACATTCGGATGATTTGGAAAATGAATTCTCGCTTGTTTCGAGATTTTGGTACGGATCGATCGATCGCGGTTATCGCATGCATGTTCGCAATTGCCCGAGCAATAACGCGACGGCGTATCCTGGACGCTTTTTTATAATTGCACTTTTATTATTCCGGATGCGAGTATAAAGTCAACGTTCGCACATCGATCAAATAACAAAAGGGATTGCCATCAGAAGTATCCGCGTTTGACGATTCGTCCAATCAAAACTGGATCTCGCCTTTGAACGCGCCTGCTATACTTTCGCCCGTTGAGTCTTTTCGCGCTGCTGCAAATTATCTCGTTTGTCCATCGGGTTTTGTTATTTTTTCTCTAATTGAGACCAAACACTAGCACTTTTTCGTCCTCTTCGATCGTTCTACTTACGCGACATGCTTTTTGTCCACGTTTTTTCGTCGCCGTTTCTTTCGCCATACTCTGCATCAATAATTATTCAATTTGTTTGTCCGGAGTGAGTTCTGTTTTTTCTTCTTTCCTTTCGTTCTTTTCTCAGTAACAATTGAAAATAAATTTTATAGTAAAAATTCTAGCAACATCATTCAACCGAGTTTTTGCTAGTTAGTGATTAATTCAAAGCTGCAATCCAGGAGAATGATAATATTTATGCCCGCGCGTATTTTTACACCGATGTTATAGTTTCATGGCACATAATCTCGAATTTATTGCAATTTGCCATGGTGCTTAAAATGATAACGGACTTGAACACTTCCGTGAGATCTTTATATACAGTGCGCACCGTCAACCATTTCATATAATCAACCGAATTCGTTATTTAGACATTAAAGAGAATTTCAATCAGCATTTTGCTCATTCTTTATGTCATTACAATTTCACTGCTCCTTCTACGTTAATATATTCCAGTCTTTACATCTCGATTCCGCAAAAACCGATTGTTCAAACTTGTATACCATAAATACCTCTAAAATGAGTTATTCCCAAAAAATGTTAAGAGTTTTTCGACTTTATAGTATAAAACCCCGCTAAATAATGTATAAAAAATCGAGAACTAGAGTAAAACTATATTAGCTAGAAAAAATGAGACTAATGCAACATGACATGATATTAAATATTGAAATATATAATCAACGTCAATTGATTCCTTTATACGTATATGCACATCATCAAATGAAAAAAATAAGGGTAAGTGTACGTTAATAATTCACTTATTTCAACAAAGTTAGCGTGAGCCACAGAAGTTTAAAATGTGACTGTAAAGTACTAGAAGATAGCCGAAGACATAATCCTAAATTCCCGGAGTATATTCCAAAGGCTGACATTCGCGATTTCTTTTTAATATAAATTAGACAATTCGTTGTTCACGGCAACTGCGGCCGCAACCGAAATAGAGAAATAATGACGCAGCACAATATCAAATGAAATATCACTCGCCCTTCGAGCCCAAGGAAACGCTATTGTAATTTGCTGAAATGGTGGGCCGCTGCACGACGCAACATTTTGGTCGATTATTATTCGTTCAAGAGGAATACGCACGGCTTCACGTCCGGGAGATTGTGCTTAATGGGCGCAGTTATTACACGACTCAAATCTTACGTACAGTCGTGTTCATTATAAAATTTCAAACAATTTTTCTTTGCTCTTTGTGTGAGCGAAGCTGGTTCGTACGTGCGTTTTGTTTTGTTCTGAAATTCTGAAAGACCGAGATATTATTCAGAACAATTTCGCAATACTCATTTAAAATAATCCCATTATCAGGCAATTCAATCTTGCGAAACCGAGTGTTTTTAATTTTTATAAGACGACGTAACTGAATATTTTTCTCAGTTTTCATTAAGGCACGATATGAATCCCACTCTCTTCTCGTTCTTGTCAGGTCGCGAAATTGCACTTTGTTTAATTTTACTGTACAATTTGAGCGACGAAAATGAGAAACGATGACGCGAATAAGAATTGTTGCGACGGAAACAATGTGTGAAATAATTTTTTTGTTTTCCCGTCGACGGAACAATGATGCATTTATAAAGATATACTTGTTTTATAGCTTAATTATTTGTGTCTTGTAAAAATATTTTTTTTTTCATTATTGCAACATGACGCGCTCCCGTTCTCGCTATTGAGAAAATACCGACGATAGACAAATGACAATGCTACCGTTGCGTTTCGATAAATTGTATACTGCAAACACGTTTAATAAAACATCGCATCCGTCGAACGTATCTGATTTATAAAAGCGCGACGCAAGAACAATTGCGGTCGCTGAACAATGATTCCTTGAATCAACTTTGAAAATAAAAACAACTGCTCTCTGTATATATTTTGTGCCATGAAATATATATGACGAAAAAAATGCATTAGCAAATTGTGCTATTTCGGAGTGATAAAAACAAAACGCACACACATTTAATTTTTCATAGGCCGGAGCGCAGGTAGAATGAGAATTTACGACTTTTTGAAAGCGACATATTTTTTTCGTCGAAGATGGAAATTTGATGACAGAAATAAAATTATAAACGAAGTGAAAAATTCATTTCAAACAACGCAGTCAAAAATGCTTTTGTAGATGTGATGTAACAAAGAGGATGATTTTCTATAATTAACGTCCCTACTAAATATTCATTATTCGCGCGAAATTTAATCTTTATATTAAAATGCTGCCTATATTTTTCGGACATTTTAATGGAGCGTATCTTTTTATCGGAAACGTAATTACAATTTATGCATTTCATGTAAATACCTCGGCATTATTAACTGACGCGGACACACCCCCGTTCATTTCACTGCAAAAATAATTTACACCAGCACAAAAAGGTCCTGACGCTGTACGTTATTTTTACGTTATCATCAATTTTTCATTGCAATTCTCGGACCTATTGATTTCAGGCAAACTTGTTGTAATTTGTTGAACGTGATGCTTTTCGCAAAAACGAAAAAAAAAACAAGATTCAAATTATAGAAGACTAAAAATATCGTTGAATTATTAATAAAGTCGGTGATAACTAAAGGATAATAATTGAAAGCTGCGAGGTCGGAAGTTATTCTATGATACATATATAAGCAAGAGTTTCGAATTGATCAAGCTAGTTATTATAGGCCAGGGCTCATGAAACGACGAAATCTTGCACACTGTACACACGTCTTTCGAGTCCGCTGCATAGAAGATGAATAAATTACCAAAGACGTTTGAAATGTAGCGTAAAATGTAGGTTAGCACCCGGTACAAGGTGGCGTTTCCGGCAAGAGGTACCCCCGTCTTCAAAACGAAGACACTCCTTCTGTATAATGCACATAACGCGAGAGCGAGATGAATGGCAAGATGGTGACGAATATTTTATGAGTTGTATTAATATTACAGCATCTCATCTCATGGATGTATCAAGGTAACATAATGCAAGACTATAGATAGCTTCTTATTAAACTCGAGTTCGTTAGTGTTTTTACATATAAATTCATGTATGTATGAGTGCCACCCTGTCAACTAGTTTCATTATTTGTTTCACTTCTCGATGAAATGTGCGATGAAAAATGAAACAACGCTTTTTCTGATTGCAAAAATGTATTTGACTAAAACGATCGCACTGGGAGGTAAATTTGAATACGTCAATTAAAATTTTCAAATCAAACCGAGACGAGCTCGATAATTTAATAAAAACTTGGCGCAGAGTCAGTGTGATATTTCGTTTGATAATACCTGGATTCTTCTGGTTTAGAAAACATCTGGTTAGTGGAGATGAGTGTGATTTCATTTAGGTGAAACCTGAGCGAGACAAAGTCTTTGAATATATTTAACGTAATTGTTTTCGATCTGAACTATGATCTGACACAGAGACTGCAATAATTTACTCGTGATTTAACCATGAATTTACATGAAACGCCATTGTCGAACGGTACAATAAGGATACACTGTTGCGATGACTTCCGAATGCACCCATTGAATATTCACAATGTTAATCGTAATATCGCACGTATTGCAACAAAATGCTACGCCATTCATTATTTCCTCGGCGAGCATCGGCCATATTCATTGCTTTTTTAATTCCTGTACAAAAATGAAGACTTGTAACAGGTATTAACAAGAGTAAAACTAAATTTGGAATCAGAATTTAGAATGCCAATCAAATCGCGAGTAGCACAGACAAACAATTTTACTTATTTACAAAACAATTAGAAACTAAAGTGTTTTAAAAACTTATAAAAAACTTTATAACTATATTTGTTTCATCGATTACTCTAATACCACTTACAAACGTTTCAAAATGCAGTTCCTATTTCGAGAATAACAGATTTTGAAATGAAATAAGAGAAGTTGCAAAAACTTTTCGAACGAACTGTCTGACTGTAATTACATTGTGAAAGTAACGATGCTTGTAATACAAAAAACTAAAAACATCGCTTATTAGCGTCATGAAAAATCACTGCAACAAAATAGAATTGATTGATAATCACTGTAAAACTTTAAGTAGAGGAAATGCGAAAATAGTACGGCGTTTGACGTAATGGAATAGTCAAAACCAAAAAATGTATGCTTATGTTGCTTTTCTCGTTTTTCTTCGTTAAACTTCGCTTTTGCGAATTTACTTCTGCGTACACAAAGTCGGCTTGAAACCTTATCCGCTTACGTTACGGATATAGAAAAATGTACGACACAGTAATAATCCTTAACACCACCAGAGCCGATGATTTATCGTTACTTTTCACCGCGATAAGTACCATTACATAAATGTCAAGCAATGCATGAGCTACCAAAATATTACACAGTTTTGTACACAATGTACAAACAGCATAATCACACCTTCTTGGATGCAAAAAAGAACACGGAAACAAAGAAAATAAATAAATTTGACAGTCTGAATTTATGATTAATTATTTCTTGTGATTGAATGATGTGTTATGGTCGGTAAATTCATTTTTATCGATTACATTTGACAGAAGAAATGATAACTAATTATGTAACGCTGTGAAAAATAAAGTAAATCTTGCAAGTCATTCTATAAATTAGAAACGACAAAAATGTCATTACACCCTTGTAAAAATATTCGCAAGTTTTGACATAAATGAGTAATTACATTCATGCCACAAATTGTTTTCATTTTCATAAAATTTACACGTTGACAAACGTTACAAATAAATAATATAGTTTGTCAGTTTAACAGTGATGTTTTCAAAAATAAACTCATCTCGCGATGAATATTATGTGGAAAATAACTTTTCACACCTTGGCAGTTTGCGTCGTGTGTCGCACTCGACTGAACAATAAATTAAAAGCGCGAGACAGCCAGGCACAATTCAAACAATTTATAAAACATTTTTGATTAATCAGATTACATCAGAGTTGCAATTTATAGAACAATCATATACTCGCACACAGCTACTTCTCCGAGCGTGAATGTTCGCTTTTGCCGTATGTCGTACGTTTGCTTGTGTTTAACGTTTTCTTCATGCTTTTCTAAGTTTATAGTTATTCTTCAAACATGCCAGTTCAAACAGTCATTACATACCTACGTTCAGTAACTCAATTCTCAAACTGTGTTTTCAAAATGAATTTCACGATTGCAGTGAATTTTCTTTTTACGCGTGATTTATTCGTCAGCTGTTTCATTCTGCAAATACGCGATAGAAAAAGTTTTTCAAAAAAGTCGAATGTTATCTCAATTTTCATCGATTTATTTGACGACTTTGTATAGACAGTTAATTAAGCATAAAACAAGCCACTCATTATTTGAGTGATCGTGTTCGCGTGAACTTTTCAAGTTTCGAACAAGGACGTGAGTAATTTTAAAATGAGCCGCTTGGACAGATAGAGAGAATCGCGCGTATATAAGGCACAGTCAAACATTGATCGTGCGATGCCTGCCTCTTGGTACGTACCTACCCTATCAAATGCACACCATGGAGTTGCATGCCGCGTACGTACAAGAGTTCCGTGTTTGTATTTTGAGGGGAACTCTGCGACCCGGCACAGGGCAATCAATATAGACTGCGTAATCGCAGGCCGTGTTCAAATTGTACGATTTGCTCGTCTGTCCGACTCTTGCTGGTGTCGTGTTAGACGCTGTTCTGGAATGCACATCTGACAATTCGCAACTCGTTAACCGTAGCACTCACTGTCAACTCGCCGACGACACTTAAACATTTATCGTAGTTTGGCTAGTCATTACATTTTTCCACGTGCTTTTTAAAAAATATTTTAATCGATTGTTTCAATATTTCGTTCGAAATTGCGTAATTTTGAAACCTAAATCAAAGAGGAATTTTATTGCAAAAGCAGACAAAATAATGTAACACGTATATACTTTTCGTGCGAGAATGTTCCCGGAAACCGATCGTGCAATTTACACCATATATTTAGTTCAGTTAATTAAAACGGACGATTGAAAATGTGTTGTTCTGTACATTTTCATTATTGTATTATAATTATAAAAAAAGAATACCTGAAAAAGAACATTTATTTCAACTACTCAGGAATCTGCAAAATAACAATCCCGTTATTTGAATGACAATCCGTCTCAGGCAAATTAATTGAATCTGCTAATCATCATGCTAATCATCAGCTAAAAACTTTACATTACTTTTTGAAGGAAAATTATACAAACCAAACGAGTTAATTAAAGTTGAAAATATTTGCGGAAAATTATCGAAAGAAATATCAGTCTACTATAGCTAATCACTTGATCACAACTAATTACTGAATTGAATAGCGTGGATCAGTATACGCGCGCAATCGCGTGCTACAGTCGAATTCGGACTTATTCCGTGCAATTCAATTTCGAAAATCCACTTTCGTTGCGCGCTATGTTAAATTTAAATCACAAATCCAACAACTCATCTATTTATCAACGCCAGCGCGTATAAATTTGATTTGAGCGGAATCAATAATTTAACGTATTGGCGCTTGCAAACTAATATTTATCGCGCCAGATGTAACCATAACGTGCGGCAATTACCTTTCGTTGGCATAATATATAGAAAGCTCTGTTGCCGAGCCTCGTTCGAGTTATTTCATTTTCAATGTTAAAACGCGAACGGGAGAAAGAGCAACAAAGACCGCGCGACCTGGAAATAGCAGCGTGCTGTTAACTTTACGAAAACTTGAGTTTAAATATCTGCCGGATGTTTGGCGTGTACATCACTTCGTAAATTCAAGTTTACGGGCCATTCGCATCGTCCGCGGTGCTTTCTCGAGACTCTCGGCTTTCGGCATCTCGTTCGCACCCGCCTTCAATCTGCGCTCTTTGTCTCTCAACGCTGAGCACGTGTGTAAAAAAGATGAATGTGACAGCGATATGACATTGGCGTGTAACACAAAAAAACATTGTAATCGTAAATAAATGAACCGCGTTAGTGCTGCCGGACACAACATACAACTGCAAAATTATGTGATAAGTAACGCACTGAGTGATTGAATGTATTATGCATGACACATGGATTATAAATTATTCGAATAATAAATCATTCGTCGGTGAATTACAATAGGCGTCACGGAAATTAGATAAATATTTAGCAGGGATGCGATGAAATGAATGAACGCCCTATTCAAACTTCCGGTTAATTGAGCCGATCGTAAGTTCCGCTTGTCGTGGCTGTTCGACTCGTTTTAACGTCGCCGCGAATTATTCCGAGGATAATTTGTCATCGCTAATTACGACGCGTTTTAACTGTTTTTACGAATCAGTTTGCTTCAATTCAAAGATTTTTTCGTTCCGTCATTTTCATCCGAATTTAGCAAACAAAAGCTTGTATCCCGAGTACAAGAAGTGGACGATGTAATCCGTGTTAAACTACTTAATTCACACTTTCGGCCACTGAAATGTACACATTTTGTGTTTCGTCATCGAGTCGGCAAAACAGCAGAATATTCATAAGTCTTATTTAGAATACAGGAGACTTTTTATAGCGCCGTCGGATAGATTCACAGATGCGTCCGTGTTTGAATCACTTTCGCACAGCTAAATGACAGAATTTATCACGTTTTGTGTCTGACGTTAGAATAGCGCGTTACCTACGATGAAAGCAATATTAACGATTTCTCCGAATTGTATCAGAGCGAGCGAGTAGAAAACGCACACATACACTCTCGCACATGACGCGGAGCAGACACAATGGCGGATGATTTTTCGACGTGTAATTACACGGCAGGAGTATCTTAATACACGATGGCGTCGAGTGAGAAATTTTATTTTAATTAGTTCGTGCGCTCGCCACCTCGCCCCTGCCATCCCACGTTGAAATAAATGAAAAACCTTAAAAGTTAAAAGTTTTTACTTGATAAAGATAAATTGCGTGCAATTTTATGATTTATCAAAAAAGGGATTTCAAGCTCACGGCGAACTAATTATTTTTAATTAACGTGAAAAGAAGCCGAAGATAAATGAGATTAATATAACATCTACAAAATTTATCTTACTGTTGTGCATTACTGTTAATAAAATTGTTCGCTACCTTCCGCGATACGAATTACGCCGACTCGTAAATATATTTTTGAATATCAAATTTACGTATAGTTGTCAGGAGTTAAAAGTAACGAGAAACAAACCCTCTGTACAACGTCTAACGCGTAATTTTTTTGCTCGATGTGCATGTTAATTACACGTAATGGTATGCTGACACTTTTTGTTTCGTAACATCATTTTGACGCTAAATTTAAGTTGTTTGAAGAAAATCGTCTCAAATATATACGTTCTTGTATGCAACGTGTCGTCTACATTGAATACTTACACGTGGGCTAACATACACGGTATTAAAGCTGGACAGAGTCCACACGCGTCTGTTGACCTAACCTTTCTTGACATTTGCAGCACCGTCCTTTTAGGCTCAGTTTATACCATTTGTCCGGTTAGTTGTGTGCAAATTTGTGCGTTCTCGCGTGCGTTTTACGTGACAGCCATTGGCGTAACTCGCAGCTGACCGCAACGACGAACATTATTCAACGGATAATCTCATCCCTTATAAGCTGAAACCCGCAGCAAGATCAATGCCGGTCATCGATAAAGACTTTACGGAACTTTTTTCACATTCCTGACATCGTTATCATACATACGGAAATCTTGTCATTGTTTCATTTGTTTTAAAGTAATGTTAGTCGAAGCAAAACAATTTTGCAAATTAAATTTCACAATGCCAAAAATTCGTTGATTTGCGAAAAAAGAATTCGATGTAGTTTTTTTTAGAAACTATGTCCTGGACAAAATGAAATACAAATTGCTTTTCCATGTCCGTCGCGCGACAAAAATTTATATTGCGAATAAATGAAAGAAGTTTGTTTATATACAAATACGGAACTCAACAAATGAAAGCGATGAATCATCAACGCTCGCAAGTTTGTCGCAAAAATAAAACGCCAGCGACCACGAGGAGATTAATTAAAGCGACGGCGCAATTTTATGTGCAAAGTTTTTGGAAATATCGCTCCGTGTCGCGCCGTCCAAAAGAAGTATGAGAAATATAAATGTGACAAAGAAAACTATCGCGCGAGACGTTATATTTTTCTGCAGCCTTGCGGGCGTGCTCGTAAATAATCGCGCGAGACCAATTCCGAAAATGAAAACAGCCCCGCATGAGCTACAACTTATTAACTTGCCCACTAAAAATCCTTTTCCCTCGTCCTGCGGGCGTAGTCGATTTACACCGAACCACCGCCCTCTGTGAATTTCACCACGTGCCGCTTGCAACCGGCATTCCACTTTACGGCCAGATTATTGCTCGAGATTTGGAAGTACAATTCACACCTTTCACTGTTTTCAAACAATAATGAAATTTAAAAATTTACCGACGAGTGAATTGATATCCCGAAATTAAAACAATAAACAAACTGATTTTGTCAACGGGCGTCAACTCGTTGTGACAAAAGTATAAATGTAAACTAAATTGACAACATTTTGTAAAAAAAAGAATTCCCTAAACAAGGATTCATGTTTGTAAGCCGACACAAGTCAGCGTTGTAGCAAAGCTGTAGAAACGGATATCCTTGAATCTCTTGACGCTAATAATGTCGTCGCAATGTAATCGTTGAATAAATCGAGCAGCGCCTTATCTACTGTCTGACGGACGATAACGAAAAAAAGGTGAAAGAAGAGGATAAAGCGTGGAGAAAAATGAAAAATGTGAAAGAGGCTTAAATAGAGAAAAAAGAAAACTCGTCGGTGCGACCTGCGAGAAGGGTTTACCCCAAAGCCACCTGTAGCGCGTCGAGCATGAGAGGCTTGGAAATAATGGAACGGGGATGTTTTTCGAGCAAGTGGCAAGTTTACTTTCAAACAATCGATTCGCATTTCTGTAAATCTGGGCCACACAAAGAAAATCGTTCACGTTGACAAACAGACAGTTTTTGTATTCCTTTGCAAATTGAATCCGCTGATTTTCGGATTCAAATTGGTGCAAAAAAGTTGTGCTCGGATTTTCTAGAAAGTGCAAAGACAACGCTTTTTTTAATCATGTTATAAAAACAATTTAGATTTGAACATTTAAATTGTATATTGTTAATTGAGTATGAAATATCGAAACATTATGAAATGTTTCATCTTCATACTGTAACACTGCAGTCAATCATTGTATAATGATAATAATTTTACGCATATCATGATTGTGTTTGATGAATATGATTTGCAAATACAATGGTAAAATAATGAAGCGTGTATTTTAAAAACACCCATGCATCCAATTCCGTTTTCAATTAAATCATTCAATATAAATAATTGTTCAACAATAAATGAGAGGTCACTTTGTTATTCATTGATCCACGTCGAACGTAATAGCATATTAAACATAAGTTTACTCTCACGTTTCGCATTTGGCTTTTGATCATATGATCGTTCAACCGAAGCAGGCACGCACTGACACGAGCATTGAAATTCTGCAACCACTTTTAGTTTACCGCTTTACGATTAACTTCCACTGGTCTCTTCATTTGCCAAATGTTTGCGTCAACGTTCTCATCATTAAATGTGCAATTACCTTTGGAGCGCTGCAATGTAAATAATATTTTTTAACCTGTCAGACATCATTAGTTTTTGTCCCACGATCCATCAATCGCATGTGATCTTTGAATAAAAATGTCCAACCTGATCGAATGGTACGAACGTTTGCACGTCAAATTGCATTCGCGGGGATGGGACATCGCCATTTGTACTATTAGAAAATAGAATTGAATTGTAAAAAAATGGCCGGACTTTTGAAACTATAAAAACATGCTGAAAATGAAAGAACAAAAAGAAAACAAAACAAGAACAATAGGTTGAAGCGCGAGTTGCATATGCCCGAATGAATTATTGCTTGGCTAAAAAGCAGTTGGACCGGAAGCTCGGACGATTCGTTAAACGATAATGACGAGCCAATAACAGAAAACGTCAACATTGCAGGCTATGTAAACGCGAAACAATCCGATCCGGAGGCGCGGGCGCGCACAAGCCAGCATCAATTTATCGTAAATAAATAAATCTATTTATTCGAATGAGAGCGACTGCGCGATAGTTTAAACATTAGACCGTTGAATAAAATATTAAAGTGCGTTCGCGTAGCCGCTGCAGCGAGCTTTTACACCCATTGCACTCGGCCCATAGACACTTTCGAAGGGACCGCAACAGCTCTCATAATTGTTTCCATTTTCGTGATACACAACAAAGAATTGCGCACACGCATGACGAAAAACGTCATAATTATCTTGATGCGATTAAATTTGGATCCGCCCGGTGGTTTATTTTTGTAACCGATTCTCAGTTGTTTCAATTGTTACAGTTCATTGTGGAATGAAAATTTTTGCATTCTATTGTACAGTTAATCAATATTAATGTTTCATAACGAATCATATTGTAAATTACACAATTACGTTATGAATATTAATAATTCAATTGAAGAATTAATACGGCTCGCTTTACTTCCATTATCAATTTATAACTCGATGCGATTTCGTATACGCACATTTTTGTTTGATAATAATAATTATATAGATTTATACACAAATCTGTATAATTATAAATTCACATACCAGTTATCCTATACTTCATTTTCATTTTTGCAGTCCTGTGCCTTTTTTCGGCTTGAATAAACATTTTTCATTGGTTTTTTACAGTGTTAAAAAAGTTGTATATTGTCACGTCACTTTATTGCGTTAGCTTTGAACCTGTATTTTACCGTTAGCAATTGACGTTGGAATAATTCATCGCAGTATAGATGTAATAATTATCGTAAATAATGAACCTGAACAAAGACGCCGAATGCTTTTTAAAGCCCATGCAAACTACGCTTTATTAAGTTTTGTTATATTACAGCAAATCCAAAGTCATTAATGTCATACCCTGTATGTGGAAATTTGCACGTGTTTTTCCAACGAGCTCTACGTGCGTTTGTATGACAATTAACACATGTGGTTGGGGCTCGAGCACCGCTTCTCTGTTTGCATTCCGCACGTCCTGACGACACGCATTTATTCGACCGATTGAATGTACCGCCGCGATTCACTTGTCTCATATTCGTCGGGTATTTTACTAAATCACGTACAGGTCTGCATTGTAATAACACTCCTTGTGAAGATAATTCACCTTGAAAGAAGTGATTTTGAAAAAAAAAACGAAATTCAATTCGCAAACTTTTTTCTACTCAACAATATATTATTCTCGGGTTTGACATTTTCTGAATTATAGTAGTTTCGAGTTCTGAACTAAGAAATACAAAAATAAATGATACATCAAAAAGTTAACAATTCATTATCTCTTTTGATAAAAATCCGTAAAAGACATAAAAAACAACTCAGAGGTTTGTCTGCGAGTATAAATTAAATTGAAATTAAATTGTAACATTGTTAGACGTTTTTACATGAATGTTGCATTCAAGTTAAATTCAATTTCAAGTTCACAGACTAAAATTAAACGAGACCGTCGAGTAATTTCACATTAAATTTGAAACATAGATTATAAAATTGAATGAAGCGATATTACGTTGTGTCTCAGTTCGGATCTAATTTTATCCCTTTTTTGCCTCCCCGCCTGTTACAAAATAGAATAGCTTTTACATAATAAATAACCCGAAGGAATTAGCATACATTATTTAATCAGCCAAATAATTCGTCGATTTATTTTCTCTGTGAAGAAAATGCACAACGTGATATCGTGCAAAAAATTTTTGATCAAATAGAAAAAGTTTCATCAGCAAATAGCAGAAAAAGATTAATTTAGTTCCACGTTATATTTCATCAATGGGAAAAGCGATATGATTTTTCTTGTCCATGCAGCGCGTTTGCTAACGAGTTAACCCAGTGAAGGAAGCCTAGAAGCTTTTTCGTCTCAGTTTTCGTCCGCCGCGCGCTCCATTTCCTCGCTGGCGTTCTTCCTACCCCGCTCAGTCGACGTTAATTTAGACGAATTTCATTAGAACAAACGAACTTTGCTAATCCGCTGTAATCTGATTAGAAATTTGCCGGCGCGCGAAACTCTGCTCGTCGCGCCGTACCCTCTCGTCCCGGCCCCCTGGTTACCATCGTCGCGTCCTTGTTGGCGCCGACACCACTCGCTCGAGCCTACACTTCGCCTGATCCTTGCCAGCAAATATTTGCCGAAATTAGCCTGCACAGACCGACTGCAGACGTGTAAATTTCTCTCTTAAAAGGCCTCGCTCGAAGAATACTCGCCTCCAAATTTTCTGCAATAAACATCTGTCAACGAATTTTCACGATGCTGCTGATGACATTAAAATTATTACGAATTACTCAATAGTCGAATGCTATTTACACAACAGACAGCTTTTTCAACATTTATATGCAAGTTCAAATCAGCTTTACATGTTCTTTTTTTCAATTCTTTTTTCTATTTGCGTTAATAACTTGATGTATATTGCCTCAGTTCTAATTTGTAATGTAATATTAGAATGTCACAGATAAGCAATATTGTAGAGTTAATTAAATAAGTCACGCGTTTATATGGTTCGGTACGATACATTAATTATAAGTTGATTTGTATAGATTAAGGGATACAATGATGAATATTCTCGGTGATCAAACGAGGATATAGAAACTATATATACTGATACTATTCAAAATAACCGTGCTATCACTAATTCTCTTGATCCGCTTTTTACTTCCAAACCAACCAAAATAACCAAAAAGATCGAACAAATAAAAATATTTAAATAGTCTTAAAAAGTAGATTGCAGAAACAAATTTTCAGCTTGCAAGAAATGTCAAAAATTTGTAAAGAAAGACGGATAAAGGAACCTATTTCAAAACAAAATTCGAAACAAAATTCTACGTTATATACAAATTGACGTGATACAAATCATTTCAATACATCGCGGGTTAAACAAACTTACATAACGCCATCATTGTATTTTATTTCGAAATGAAGCGTAAATGTCGAGTTCCTCAAAAGTTTCTTGATTCATTTCGTTCAAGCAGGATCATGTTTTCATTAACTGGAACACCTTGGAGAATTTCAAACTTGAGCGAATAGTTTTGCGGGCGTTGAAATTTATACAATATTTAAGGGCCAACTTTAATGGGAATTGTAACTTTTCGTTTAAACATTTTGAATTAATTGTAATTGAATCAAACAAAAAGGAATTACGTTACGATCGTCATAATTTCTCATCTGGAACTGCAACTTTAATTATACATATTCTCAATATTTGATTCAAGTGAAACATTTTCATTTCATCATCCTGTTCGCAACTTGATAAACTCGGCACAAAATTATTTAATACACGTACTGTAAAATTGAATGTAATACGATTCAAAAGTAAAAAAATAGTATGACAAAATTTCAAGTTATGCACGGATAAGTTGTATATTGAGGATAATAACATAGAATTAGCGTTTCTAAAATTCGCATAATAATGTAAGTCATCTGTCATTAGCTTGGTAACAGGGGATGAATAATATATTCGACGGAAACAAAAGCCGCATCAGTGAAAAGAAAACGTTAGCAGCAGAAAGAAAGAAGTATAGGAATCATGGGGAAAGGGTTCCGATGGTCTGTTGCAATTTTCTCATCAATGCGTACATCAAAATACAGCCACCACGTGTGGGATGTACACAAAACAATGAAAAATGCACGCAACACGCGACAAGACCGCATACCACATATACGTTATACACAACCACCAAACAACTGCACTTTGTAAAGACTCGCCAGCTTAAATAGCGATGCACGCATTTAAATGCCGCGCTTACCAAAGGACATCATTTTCTCTCATTCTGCTGGACAAATCGAGGAGGAACCACATTTCTTGTTTTGCAATTGTTTTTCTCTCCCTTTGTCATCTTTTATTGTCATCCACCTTCGATAGGCGACTCACAACGAACCCATTCATTCGCAAATACTTCTTTCAAACTTTGAAAATAATTCCTAATGACAGAGCTTTTCGAAAATTCTTACATACATTATTGCCGCTAAAAAATCTCAAAACCGACCTTGAATCAAAATTTTGATTGAATATTCTTTTTCGATGCGTGACGATAATCTTGATGACAATAATAATAGAGCGAACGGAAATAAAAATAACAGGTGTCTTTGAGATCCAAAAACGAATAAAAGTACTATTATTACTTTCAGCCACGACGTCACTGAAATGTAAATCAAATTTATATGACCTAAATGAATAATTGATCGCGTTGGATTTTATAATTCATAAATTTGGAATGTATATTAAATGTCGTGTTCGAATAAACTTGTGACCCGGATAAGTCGCACTTCGCTTATCGAGCTATTTTTTCTTCATTAAAGCGTGTAGCTTTTACGGCCGTAAGGCTTGAAAACAAAATGCAACGGCCAACTTAACAATGTCACTTATTGTAAGCCACTTGATTAATAATTATAATGGCGTTCATGCGACATCGTGCATTTTTTCGCTGGTATAGTATGTGGAACAAATGTAACTTGGATTATTCAGCAAGAAATTCACATCATGCATGTAGAATAGCCGAGCGTAACCGAATTGTATACGCTGCGCTGTACGTGGTTCCCGCCTATTTATGACCACAACATAAAACTTATCGTACATTCTTATGATTGACTCGGACTGCTTTTAAAATAAATATATCATAAATCGATAAATTCAACGAAACGGAATTGTTCCTCCGTGAATAAGAATAAAATAAAAAAAGTGTTTTGAGAGTTTTCGAAGGAATAAGCGTCTCTTGTGATTCGAGACGGCTTGTTTTATTTCAAGTTGTTTTATTTCGTTTGACGTAGGAACTTGAAGCGCGAAGACAAGCATAAATGAGAACTGGAAAAGCGCGGTCGGAAGCAGCCCCTTAAAAAATAATTTAGAAAGTCGAGGAGAGACCGATGCGAGCGTTCGAAAAAAAATTCTGAAAATCGGCAAAAAAACTTTCGCAATGAGCCAACTTTGCGTGTGTCTTTTGCTGTCGACAATCTCGCAGAAGCAGGCCCTTGCTCTCGCATATTAGCAAAGTTGTCTCTCGCCTGCTCCTCGGCGCATATTGCCAAAGTAGATATCAGCTGCTTACGCGCGTCTACTTAAATCTCGCGGGACGAGGGTTTACCTTAGCCCAAGTGATGAAATTCCGAGTTTTATGCTTGCCCTGCGCTCTCTTCCGAATATCTCGCGATACTCTTATACATGTAATGTATACCAAATAACCCTTTTTCCAGCAGCGCCGGCTAATTGTTTATCTTCCGCGAGCAACTAATTTTTCAGCCCAGTCAACTTAATTGTTTCTTCGCATCTGCCTTGAATATACAGCGTGATTAAAAATAATAATTTATAGGATTGCTAATAAAACACGATATTGTAGCAGGGTATAGAGCAGATCGACCGAGCCAATTTTATGTCAAGTTAAAAAATTAATAACAAAGTTAATGACATCATTAACGAGGCAATAACGCTGGTGTATTATAAAAGGTGTTTCAATTACGCCGATTTATGTCTTTAACCGAGTTAGCTTGATTAAATTATTGACTAGGTGTTTTTTTTCTTCATCTTAATGACGACTTTTTGTAAGGTTGAAGCAAGTTTTTCTGATTAATGTAGTCACTTTACTTCTAGTAAATGATTCTGACATGACAGAAGGTTTTTAATTAAATTACATCTTTATGGAAACTTACTGAATATAATTAACGATTTGAATGTTTGTTTGTTTCAGGCCAAGTTGTTGGAATCATCCCACGCTTGGCTCGGAGCCTCCACCTCCAGTATAGCAGGTGAGTCTGAAATACAGTTGACAAGTAAAGAAGCCATACATCCAGTTGTCCAAGACGCGATCATAAAATCGCCAATGATAACTATCAACGACATCGATAGCGTATCATATGCTCTTGATACCGCTCTTATCTCGGGCATCATTCGCGATTCACTTACGAACTCTGCATTCATAGCACTCCGGATGCTTTTAACTCGCAAATAAATCCCTTTTGCCACGACTTTTTGATTTAATTATCCGTTTCAATTAACGGAGAAATTGGTTCAACGTCATAGGGTGCGTCGTCATTTGTGCACCTATTTCTTTTTTTGCTATTCTGTCTTCTCTTTTTTGTATTTTTCCATCTCGTGAACAATCATATTTGCATTTGTATTGATATTATTGTTAGCGTTTCGCATTCAGCGTTTATATTAAGGTAGAAACTAGCGTGCGATATAGATTCACCGCACTGTATACAGACCCGTTCATAAATAATGATATTAAACAATATAACTGTCACGTGTGAAAAATGATAACGTCTCGTACGAATTTACATACTCGTATAAATAAAATTATATCGAATTCGTATAGCGCGGGCTTTTCATCATAAATAATTGAGCTGATTTTTGTATTTCTGAACTGCTCATCTGATTAGACTGTTTTCATCACACAATAGAAGCATGACGGGCAGTTCATTTGTAAGTTTTTAATGAAAGTAATGTTTTCAAACATAATAAATTATTCATACGCTTGGATACCTCGCAATCTGTAGCGCACGTGATATATTAAAAACCCGCATTTAATAAAATCATCCGTGCATAAGTTTTTCTTTATTAAAAAATAAAACAAATAAACATTGCACAGACTTTATGCAAAAACGCACCAGCAAAGTTAATTCGTTTCAAATTGCAGTAATTTCGACGAAGTTAAAAATACAAAAGCAGTCTCATAATTTGAATCGAGCTAAACAACGGAATAATTTAAATGTCAATGAAATGCTGTTAAGTAATTTAAAAAGTTTATGCGAGAAATTTTATTTTAAGTTTTTCTATAGGCAAGAAAATTTACACTCACGCGCGAGAATTCAATTTCTATTCAAGTTATTTGCGGGGTTAACCTTTTCCCTTCCATAGTTATGTTATAGAGCTACGTATTTTTAAACGCAGTTATATAATCACGAAAAAAGTATCCACAAAATGAAATGTTCCACATCATTATTGTAGATGTTTTTTTTCATAAAAGATCGTTTTTAGCTGGAGAATCTCGTAATCAAAATTTTTACATAAAAAAAATAAAGTCATCGTTTACATCATAAATAATCGAGTAAGTAACTCGTATGTAAGATAAAAATGCTTTTCAGTATAAATCAGTACAAATAATTTGGAAGGGTAAAGGTTTAGCAATCTGATACTTCGTTCTGCTAAGTTTTATTCATGTGAAAAGTCATTTAAAAAAATAAATCGTATAAATTTCATGCAGTTATAGTAAACTACTTCGATTGGGTACAAATAAAGCTCTACCTAAGCGTTGACTAATCGCAGCTAATACGAAAGCCCTAAGCTGATACGTGGTCATTGGGAACCGCACTTTAGTGCCTTGTATTACGTGCGTCGCAGCATAAATCGCAACGTACATATAAGCACTAATTACTCCGTAGGTGCGGCGATATGTCGAGGCCCTATGACGTTGCCTCTGCAACATTAATTTTCACTCGCGTTTGTTGTCCTACAATTATGCACATTCAACGAGAACAAACAATATATTTTCTAACTTATGAAACTCTTCGATTAGACACTTTTTGTCACTCAACCAAAAACTTGAAGAATTGTCATATTTATTAAATTGACATTTAAGTCTCGACTGTTTTATATTTGGCGGTCAAATTTTTGCCAAAAAAGTCTTTCGGTCGTGTTTGTCCTGAAACGACCCTGTTTGTTCTCTACGGAATGAAGCATCACGCGCGAACTTGTTCAAACAAGAGCATCTCCTGATTTATTCGTCTACTTTTCCTTTCCTAGAACTGTCACTCGTCAAATCGGCCGCATTTGCCCCTGCTTGGCAATTTTTTTGTTTTATTTGTTTTGTAACTCGAAAACATAGTATTACAAGATTTATGCGACGGATCTTGAATTGTTGGTTTCGAGTTCTCTTGAAAATACATACAGTTTGTTTATTTTTCGTCGCGTCTCGTAAATTTTGCAATCGTTTTCGTACGCTGAAAAGAATCGCTGGACAGCGGGAGATTCAAATTATCGAAACTTTCGTAGAAGAGTGACAATATTTGTTGAAAAGTGCAGACATTCGAGTTGAACAAAACAAATAACAAACGAATCGTCATCCAGCAATGATGCGGGAATTAAAAGAAAATCTTTTTTTTCTGTTCAATCAAATATTCTTTCATACAAATTACCTGAATTTCGATGGCACTTACAGTAAATGAAGACCGACAGTGCAGCAATGGAGGGTGGAGGTTAAAGAAGAATATCGAACTATAAAAGCATTTTATTAATGGATTGATAAAAGCATTTTTTATTAATGTAACGATAAAAGCATTTTATTATCGATAATTACATGGATGCATAATTTATTTGATTATTTTCTTTCAATTAAATTTGATCGATCAATAACAAAGCTAGGTGTCTGCCTGATTCAATACAAGAGACCCTTCGGATAATTCCGCGCGAACACTTTGAATAAACTTTTTACGTTTAACTTCATTCACCAGAATTAATCAAATTTCACGTTCGCTTTTATTTTCTTTTCACATATCCCGCGTATAAGAATACAAAGTTAAATTCAATTATATCTTTTATCATGTTGTACAACCGTTTTGCTAGCCCACGATGGATGTATTGATTAAACATTTTCACGCGACTTCAAGCAAGCACAAATGGCTTCAATTTTTCAAGTCAACTCGTAAAAGTAAACATTCAATCAAACAAACAAAAACTATAATAGAAAGAGGAATATAAAGATTCAGGTACGACGTGGTTGCACAACTGCAACTCATCGTTTGTGTTAAATCGAATGTAAAGACAGTACTGTCCATCATGCAAAAAAATAACAAATGAAAAAAGAAGGGAGTTAAAAAGTCTTCATGGTAAATCATAAACTGCGTCCAATGATGGAAATGCCATCAAGTGTCACAGACCGAATCGCATCTCTGCTGAATTTTTAGCTGACTACTCGAGCCTGCTGAAGCAGAAGGCACCCACGTGGACGCGCCACGACCTACAGGACGCGATCGAAGCCGTCGTCACGCAGAAGATGCGCTTTACTCAGGCGTCCGCCAAGTACGGAATCCCCAAGGGAACGCTTTACGACAATATCCTCGGCAAATCCAAACGAATGATGGTCCTCGAGGAAGCCGGCCTTGAGCCGCACGAGGAGGCCGCCGTGCTTGAATTCTGTTGCGATATCAGCGTTAGTCCTTACAATCGACGAACCAAAAAATCGCTCAACTCGGTGCTCAATTTTGTTGAAAAACTGCGACGTCAACGTGACCCGAACTTTGCTTTCGCCGGGCTCTCGGGCTTCCGCTGGTGGTGGGCCTTTTGCAAAAAGCACTCAATCGTGTCCTTGTACTTCAATGAAGAAACTGACAACGAATGACCTTGTCGATGCGTTTTCTTAGACAATCCAAGTCTCATTGTCTCACTTTTCTTTTTGCAATATCGCGTTATAGACTATTGTAACTGATATCTTGTTCCTGTATAGAATATTTTTGTATTCCAACTTATAACTAGATGAAATTGTTATCATAAAAATGATTGTATGTACATAGTTAATTTTGTAACATATAGTACTGACGACGTACTGGTTATTTTAATAGGTCATGAGTGGAGACTATTACGAGTCAGTTGTTGAATTGGAGAATTAACATTAGTACATTTAAAGCGATATTTTTCTACATAGGGTAATTAAATCGTTTATGAATTTGCCACGAGAATCGCTTCAAGGTTTCATTATATGCAACGTTAAATATACCACGTGTGTATTGTTCAAGTTTGCAACTCATTTGTATTTTTTTATAAAAGCTTAACTGTGTTATTGCTTATACATTCCATGCGTCGAAACCGAGCATACAATTTTAATTATATAAAATTAATATTCACTGCTGTTGAATTTATTATTTGGCGTATGTCTGATTATTGCTTCGATAAGCATATTTAGAATTGATTGAATAGATTGTATAACCAGTGAAAAATTGGTTGCAGATGAATAAAATAACGGAAACTTTAAAAAAGGTTTAACGAAATTAAACAGTCAATATGAGGACTAAAAAATTGAAGAACTAGGTCGACTGAAATATTTGTCGGAAAATATCACAATTAGAATTGATGTCTACATAATAGAATTGTTATGTTCTCTTACAATGTTTTCAACGAAACGTAAAGGAATAATTTATGACGAAAATATTTTTGAAAATTGTACGTTTTATGAAAAACATTCACAAAGTTATGTACACATATTTTTTACAAAAGAGAAAATTTTTTTTCGCTAAAACTTTAGATTTCATTATGGAATTGTAATAAGTAAAACAAGAGAAAAGGATAAAAAGGTTTTCCGGGTTTGGGAGATGATAAAAAAAGCTCTGCCGTAAGCGATACGCAACATCTTGCGCAAAAATAACGAAACACATTCTGTTTACAGAAAACAACTTCATCACATTTTTCTCTCATCTAATAAAATATTTGTGCATATGAAAAATACTTCTTGCCTTTATTCGGCGAAGTAACATTCCCACACATTTTACGTAGATATAACATTGTGAATAATTTTACACATTCTTGCGCTTTGCGTCTCTGAGAAAAATGTCTTTGTTGGAATAACTATTGTTAATGGCAAATTAAAGCTATATAGTTGACAAAGGCACAACACTGCTGGTGATTATAAAGACTTGTGTTATTACTACGACACAAAAGTCGCGCACACAGGCTCAATTTTTGTATAGCCTGTAACAGAATACAAGATGTTTTGAATGATAATTATTATCTTTTTCGTTCAAGTGGACTCACGGTTTATAATACGTAAATGCACAAAAATTTGTATGCAATTTTTACCCACCGCGCGAGCTTGCGACACGCAGAATGACCACACGAAAAAATGAATATCACTTTAGCCATATAAATTGGTGTTCACCAACTTAATGCGAATATTTATGTCGCTGAAATAAAGCAAAGTAATTCACTAAAGCCCATCGCTCAGCGCAATAACTTATTCATATAATGGTCACTCGGTTGAATAAATAATACAACTTTTTTATCACTCGCACATTGTACATTTCTCAACTTTACAATTTTCTAATTATTTGCAACAACAATCGTTTCATGCATTGAAAACAAAACAATTTTTATCATATCAAATAATACTAAGTATCTTACGTCAGCTGACCCGCGAATCACAATGTTTATCAAAATTAGGAACTGAAAAAGCAATGAAAAACACCATCTTTTTATTCGATAATTATGATTCTGGTAATTAAAAATTGATAAAAATTCGATCAGATGTTACGAATCCAATTAATAATCTACTGAATATAAATTACCAATTAAAAGTATAATTAAAATGTAAGTTGGCGCGATTGAACGAGTGCGAGAGGTATTTTTGTTGGCAGTGCTCATTTTCAATTACACTGAGCACTAAACGTGGAAATGACGAAAAAACAATAAAAAATGAGGCATGGGGAAAGACGCGTTCGCGAATAAAGTAGGGGTGCGCGAATCGTCGCGACTCGTTTCGAAATCAATAATTTTTGCAGCGACAAAATTAATTAATAACTCGCACAATAACGTTACCAACGAAAGATCGGTAACGCACTCATGCGCGACGTGGAACACGTATACTTATTCCCTGGCGCGCATTTTTCATTATATTCATATCCTCGTTTTGCACTTTGAGAATATTAATGGCCAGAATGGACAAAAAAAGCAAAGAGGAGGAGGAAAAAAAACCGACGAATAAAAAAGAAGAGAAAGAATTTGAATGAATCCACTTATTCGAAGACAAATCCAACTCTTGAATTTGTCTTTCTTTTATTCTGCAGCGAGTCACAAGTGCATTCTCCTTTTAGCGAAAGAGCCTCGAAAGGTGTGGAAGAAGGGAAGACCGCGGACGAATGAGTTCGATGAACGCTTGAATACCACTTGCAAATACGACAATTCTTCATTTAATTAATGAAATTTACCAAATTTCCAACGCTGTTTGCTGAAACGCGATTGGCGCTTGCATTCTTGACGAATTAAACAAAATGATTAAAGTGTACGTTCATAAAGTCGACGCTCTGAATTATTCTTTTGGCCATACGCAGCACACGCTGTCTTTGTTTTCAGCCGAACTGTGATGTTTTTCTGCTCGACAGTATATCGCTGAGAAAATGAAAAATAAATAAAAAAGCGGGCGCACAAAAAGGATAGGCAATGAAGACAAAAAGGACGGAAAAAGCGGCAAGTCTCCACCGACTTTCGGTAAACAGCATTAAAAATGATGACAGAAAAAAAGCGAGCGTCCACCTCGTGCATCACAGATGTCGATTTTTGTTTATTTATGTCAAAAGCCGGGTACGCGCGTTTGACAAATTCTGCGCCGGCCGAGCCGCATTTTGTACCTATGAAAAAAGCCCACATGACTTTTTTATGACTTTTGGCAAGATAGCGCACACGCTCGCGATCGATACCACAAGCTCTTTTTTTGTTCGGCGCTCCATCATTTGATTAGTTCAAGGCGATTCCGCGCACTTTGGAAACACGTGTTATTTAGTGACCACATTCCAACGTCGAGTTTGCAAAAAGTGTTCCATCCGCTTTCCACAATCATTCCTTCCTCTTCGAGTCGAGCCGGAAGTTCGACCGGTTCTCGACGTGGTGAGAAATGTATATAAAATTATGGCACCTGTGACGCATTATTTCTGCAATATTATGTTCGAAAAGTGTGTATTGACACTCCACGGGGGGCTTCGCATACGAATGCCTCGCCAAGGTGTTTTGTTCAATCCCCGCCAACCATTCGCTTTATCTTCCCGGACGATCAAAATTAAAAACAAACACGGAAATCGCACTCGCCGCAATTACATTAATAGTTACAATTGTTTCGGTTTTTCAAATTAATTTAATCTAACGAATTGCGATTGCATAACGCTAACAAGTTTTCGACGTCCGATAACTCGTTAAAATGTTATCATCTGAAAATCTACGCGAAAATTGAAACCCCGATTAAAAGGAAAAGGAAAAAAATAATATAAAAAAAACTATTTAATCATGTTTTTTTTCTCATTCGGTTAACGTTGGAAATAAATTACATAATGCGCGTGCTATATGCACATTTGTTATTGCAATGACATAATTACTTCCTGATTCTAATTCGGTGAGTAATGGTACTTTGTGATATTATATTAAAATATTTATGCAGACGAAATTTCGGTTGGATGTCGCGACAAATAGTTCAGAATAGTTCAGCATCATGGTAATTAATTATGATCAAAAGGTGAAAAAGTTTTATGATCCCAGCGTGCGTTAGTGGAATCAACGTTTTTTAGCTCGACGTTTTTTTAGAAATTTTATTTTCAACTCGGAAATCTGAGTCGCGCATACTTTTATTTGGTCCAAAGAGTCACTTCAATTTGCACGATACTCGAAACTGTCATTCTTCCGCTAGCATATTAATATACAAAATGTTACACGTCAAGAAAAATCGTCTTCGTCGTAAATATCACTCCGTCTCTCTAAAAACAACAGTTAGTTTCTGACAAAAATACATCCGCAAAAGTTTTTATTATGTTATTTAGCCGAAATCATAGTGCTCAATGTTCAGAGAAAACGTCCTATTTTTCACTAGAAATGAGATTTTGCAAAATCGTCGATTCAACTTTTATCTGTAAACTTGGATAAATTTGATGCAAAAACGTCAATATTGAATTAAGAATATTCATTTTATTTCCATAAACAGAAGCAAAAAAGAGATTTTACCGACGGTCTTGATAGAATCTCATTTTTAATAAGCAATCTTTGAAAAAAATTTCCGCTTAATAAATAATTGTTAATTAGTTTAATATTAATTGTATTATTGGGTAAGAGAAATGAAATAATAACGCTTTGTAAATAATGTACTCTGGAAAACTCAATTAACATTTTGTAAAAATGTTGCATGTAATTAGTCGAACACTTTATTTTTTTACCTCTTATACATTTTATAGCAATAATTCGACAGAGCAGCATTTATATTTTTGAACACGCTCGTTGGTAATTTGATACGCGCGCCGAATATGTTAGCAAATTTATATTAAACTGCTCGTTAAACAACCACATTATAAATTGAAGTATGTATATAAAAAAATATATACTAACCGAATGTGAAACGCAATGTATTTTATGTCACTGAAGCTGCATTAATTCGCGCCATTCTTTCTCGACTAACGTCGGGTATTTTGCACTCCGACCAGGCGTCGAAAAAAAGACTCGCAAAAATTCAATGATATAATTGCACACGTGGAAATGCGATTTTAATAAAAACGTCCATCGCCTTAGATTTTTATGCACACAAGCTCCCCCGGCTGACCTCATTTAATTCCGCGCGCGCATACATGTGAGCGTTTTCCAATTAATTGTATTAATCATTGAATTGAAGGAGGCCTAATTAGACTCAATAACTTAACTGTTAAATAATCGCTTGGAATCGAGGTCGTCGATGCTCCGCAGTACCGAACTCTCCCAGCGACGAACCAGCCTTGACGATGAATTGGTCATTTTCATGCATTTATTTTAATTTCATCCGCCAGGTCCGTAAAACCATCGTCTTTGCTTGAAATAAAACGTTTTGACGAATTGTAACATCAATTTTAACTCTGCCCTCCCTTTCTTCCAACATCCCTTTAAAATCTAGCAATCGTCGAGCGCGCTCAACCTAAACTATGTGCTTTGTATTAACATATGTATATTCTAGCTTATTCAAGCGATAAATGGCGCAGTGAATGATTGCACAAATAAACATCTTCCGCTTCAATTATAATTATGTCTTCGTGATAAGAATATGAAATTAGAGCATTTTCCTAATCAATTGTCGCGTTTCAACAATCGAAAATGTGCTCTCCTCTTTGAGCAACTCGTTAACCGTTGTTATATCATGTTATAAGCTTTAAGTTTTTTTGTCATTGTACTCATTTGTACATACTCGGAACGAAGCGTCTCAAGAACTTTTTGTGATTTGATAATAATTGTAAGACTGTGCAGACACCATGACAATGTCTCAAATTGTTACGACGGGTCCAAATGTGTACGAAAATAGAAAGACAATAAACATCTTTTTCATAAATGGACGATTAAGTGATTTTCAATTATCATTTGGGATGTATCAACGAAATTGAAACAACTTTGATAATAGCAGTCCTTGACCTTTGATAGTTTTCAGGTGTTCTCCATGTCGTGTGTGGTGCATCGCGCATCATATATGCGCATAATTTATATGTATGTATAATAGCTTTTAACTAGATCAGCGACTTCCGGTCGCCGATAAAACCTCGCCTCGAACAGGCTATCGAATTACAAACGAGAGTTAGTATAAACCTCAATAATATCACAACTTCATTAGAAGACATGAATTCGATCATATATTCGAGAATACCTGAAGATGATACATGAAATTTTACCGTGTGCACTCACACACACACGTTATGTTTTCTTTCTTTAGCTATTAATAATGCGCCGCAATCCATGCTGCGTAATTCAAACAATCATTTTTGCCTAGAAAACCAATCATAGATGATTAACTTTCTGAGATCAACATAATGGAGGTGATGAATTTTTTTTCATTCCAAAAAAAAATTCTTTGCCATTTTAGATGTTAAGGCATAGATTTAAGGCTACCAAGAGTAAAACTATACTAATCGATACCCTTTGGGTTTCTCTTTTTGTTTAATTTGCGTTTCTGGGGGGTTACAGCAGACAGTTACCAGTACCAACTGCAATCCATGTGGCAAAAATGTTGGAACACTAACCAGAGTATGGTACACAATCTTCGTTTTCGGGAACGTGGGCCACTCAAGTCCTGGCGACCGGAAACGATGGCGGAGGCGATATTCAGCGTTTTGAAGGAAGGACTCTCTCTAAGTCAAGCAGCAAGGTATTTAACTTTTTACATTTCATAAAACCTGAATCGAATGAATCATAAAAGAAATTGTAATTCATTGCGATTGAAATCAATGCATTCAATTCATTCAGTCACATATATTTTTGTCGGTCGATCAATGATTACGAAAAATAACGTATGAGTACAAAAGGTTTAAAACTGTAATTATAGTAGGATAAGTTATAACGTTTGTACAGTATTTAAATGGTACATGTCATGTTTGTTTTTTTTTCTTGCAGAAAATATGATATCCCTTATCCCACATTCGTCCTATACGCGAACCGAGTGCACAACATGCTTGGTCCCAGTGCAGATGGCGGAGCAGGTAAGCCTTAATTATATCTTATTGTATTTATTTCACTTGTCTCGTTTTTCCATATGTTTTACTGCCACGTGATTATACACTGTTTTTAACATTATATCTTGTTCAAAGAAAATTTTCTTCTTGGTTGATTTTTATTGCTGTCTTGTGTGTACTCATAAATCTCATTAAAGTTATGCAAATTTTTAAAGTAAAAATGTTATACTAATGCATGATATATAATGACATAAATTATTTGCTTTTTGTTGTCGTTACTTAACCAAGAATTTCTTGTTAGTCATTTGGAGAACGATGTAAATGAGGGTGAAACACATCAAGTTTATCAATTTGCATTGCAAAAGGACATTCTTATTATTTTCTTTTATTTCACTGTAATATGAACTCGATTCCATAAATGAATAATTATCCAAATGATATTTCTGATATTCCTTTCTTACAATCTACGGATGAAACGAAAACTCCTCGCAAGATCTCAGACTAACTAATGAAAAAACCTTGAATGTGGCAAAAAATTGAATTCTTCAATTCGTTAAATTAAACTCAAATTAAAAAGCTGAAATTGATCTGGTTGAAATAGAGAAAAATGAAAAAAATGCCGAGCAAACGAAACTTCTCCCATGGTTTAATCTTCCCACCTTACAATGAACTTGGGAAAGTTTCATTTGAAACTGACTGCCAATTCCTAATATGAATTGATGCAATTTTTCAAACGAATTCGTTACTCTGTCGTAATCTCATGTGAAAATAAGCCATACCGTGTTTTGAATAAAGAACAAATATTTCACGGGGAATATATATTTCTAGCCGTTGCTATACCGGACGATCAAGACGAGGTCAAAGCCTTCTCTGTGGATTTAGTCTCGCTCGTAAAAGGTGTAATTATATTAAGCTACGTCTTATACCGAACGAGACATTAAGACTTGTTCTCTCCGCAGTGACTCTATTTGAGGGCCATTGTGTTTACGCAAGTCGGTTTAATTCATTATTTCATTGTTCTCAAATCCAGCTTTAATCAAAACTTGAAATTACGTTTCGTGACAGTTTTATGAACGGTCGAAAGTGTGAGACCTCAATTTTTTAACAACAAAACTATTTTTAAATTATTCGTGTTTTTGCCAACAACTAAACTTTAAATCAATCTTTTCCTTATTTTATTCAAACTATTGTAAACTGTTTTTACTATGAAACGGCTGGTCTTGTACACGATCCCATTATATACATTCGCCTGAAACTTAAAATAGATTGCAATAAACGTAAATACATATCTAACAATCTCATTATAAAGACTACTTTAATTTACCTAACCCCTTTTTAGCGTCGGTGCCATATGGTATCTGTTATTCTTAATCATTAGAAGAATTTATACACATAATAATTCGACTCACGGTTCTGTTACGTGACTAATAATTACTTCCAAGTTTTTAATATTATTTGTAGAGCTTATGTCATTCATCGTAAATTCTCTATTATATACTTATTATGTTATTATCAAGAGTTATAATATTTTATTTGTCTTTTTAGCTTTCGCACAATTATTGTCTTGCCACTACTGTACTATTAGCACATGTTATCTTTAGCGAACAAACGATTCCGTGAAATGTTTTGTTTAAAAAGTAATTAACTTCCAAACAATCTTTTATTTTACATTTGTATGAACGTTTATCGCAATCGCACACATCATTTACAGTTGATCTGAAATTGTGTAACGCTCCATAATGAGTTGCACAAATAACATAAAGCAAGCATTTTAACTTTATCGTGATAAAATAAATCAACGAAATAAAACGAAACTAGAACTCATTTTACACATCATTCATTCGCATTTGCTTTATCAAAAAGTTATTTCATGAATTTGCACTTTTCGCTATAGCTATGATTTATTTAGATTACACATTCAAATTACAACCATGTTATTTTGTTTCTTTCTTTTTTTTTCATCTCGGCTATTAAGTATTATTGTAGCTGGTTGTTTTGTATCCTGTTTGACTATTTATACGAAAATGCAATTTCTTTTAAATAAACGTTTCTATCTGACATGGACATTAAAATGTAAATTGCCTTTTTTGTAATCAAAACAATAAATCAGAAAAAAGTTAAAATGTGATGTTTCAACCTCTATATAAATTTACCTCAATTAATCATATCATATAGTATAATATTTAAAAACATAGTAATCATCGATGTAATTGACGATTTTGTTTGGAATATGTTCGAAAATTAGTATCAAATGTTTTGCGATAAGCTAAATAACTGCGCAACAAACGATCTGCCTTTTATGAACACGAAGTAATTAATTTATATGCACACGATATTATTTCATTCAGTTATTAAATTTAAAGCCCAATAAAACATTCATTCCTAAGCCGAATAAGTGATAAATTTGAAAATTTTTGTTTCGTATTTATAAACGAGCGTATCAACGATGATAAATATACATAACAATGTGAACATTCTAATACCATCAATAATTCAATTTAAACAGCAAAACAATTAGCTCGTTCAGTCGCCTATAGTAATCGAATAATGATTATAACGAACGCCGTGGAAACACTGCAAAGATTTTAAAAAAAACTTCAATTTGTATTTTTAACAGTAATTTATTCAACCCGGGACCTTTTAGAGTTTTTTATTTTATATTCAATATAATCACTCAAACGAAGCACCTACTTTGGGATATTATTTTCATTTGGTGTTTTATTCAAATGGTAAATTTTGCATTTAATAATCGACAGCTCCTATAACAAGATTTTGATACATAATTGGGTATATTTTTGATGTGATTACACGTTTGATTAAGCAACACAAAAGCTTTTTATGTATAACATTCGTTCAAAATATTTATTGCGTTCAAGCACGTTCAAGTAATAATATAATCTTTTTTGCAAAGTACATAATGTCATAATTTATCTCATAGTTCGTTATTAAATGAAGAATAATAATCAAAAACGGTTGCTTTCTACTATAAATAACTTCAATTTGGCCTCGTGAATAATAAAGTTTGAAGCATTCATAAGATAAATTGACTTTAATTGTTTTAAAAATCATGATACAAAGAGCTCACACATAATATAATATAAAACATTCATTATTTTATTCTCCAAGCTTCTCTCGCGTTTTTTATGCTTCGAAGCTGAATAAAAAATTGCCGATGATGCATATTCCTCGTTGCACTCTTTTGATCTTTCAACGATTATTTATTATTAATTTTATGCTTTGATGAAAAAAAGTGTATGAAATCATCACCGACCAAACATTCCAACATAATGAAAATTCATATTTTGCGAGCAAAACCAATTTCAATCAATAATTATTTTCATTATAGATTATACCAAGACAATAACATTTTCACAAAATTTCATAAAATTTTCTTCATTTCTCGTTTTTAATAAAATTATTATTTTGTGATTTCACTTTTACATGCTACTTTTAGTGTAACAAAAAGCAAACAATAAAAACAAAAAGAAGTAACTTTTCATTAAGGTGATTGGTTTAGACAATTCTTTATAAAAATAAAATATCATTAGAGTAGTGAAACTTTTGAAAAAGTTCAAGCATGACTTTGTATATTTTTAGTCTATCATTTATAGAAAACTAGATCGTCGTCACAAAAGTTCATCAACTGGCATACTTATAAGAATTCTATTTCAAATTGTTGTTATAGATTTGCGTCCTAAAGGGAGAGGACGGCCGCAGAGGATCCTCCTGGGTGTCTGGCCAGACGATCACATCCGCGGAGTAATTCGAGCGGTAGTGTTTCGCGATGGTCACTCGCCCCACATAGTCAAGGAAGAACAGACCACGATGTACCCGGCTCTGGCAAATTACGCTAGCTGCAACGGGCCCGAGGGTGCGGTTAGTCCCTCAGCTGCTGCAGCTGCGGTCGCCGCAGTCGCACAAGGTAATTATATTTGTCCGCTAGTTCACCCCTTCTGATTCGCGCACACGATTCCTGTCAATTCTAATTTTTCACTTCACGTCAGAGTCTGTTCTGTAAAAATGTTGTTAATTTTTTTCTTTGGTTTTTATTTTTTTAAAAATATATCTCTCATTTGATTTAATGTAACTTAATTGACTTATTCATTCTTAAATTAAACTCGACGGCAATAAAAAACCGTCAGTTGTGTATCTCTGATCTGACTATATAAATATTGATATTATTGCGCAAAAATTTCTTTGAATATTTATATCCGCTACTTAAACTTTGTTCGAATAGCGTTTATGATCAATTAAAGCCTTATGTTTGAATAAAATTCTTCGTATGCAGACCTTTTGATATTTTTTATTAGTTTTCCTGGCTAGCGGCGTTTATTTTTTTAACGGCCGTTTTGTTCAATACATTTGTCGTTTCAGTCTAGCATAACTATATGAATAATTAATCGAAACAGAAACTATTCGTTTCTATTTTGAAAACATGGAAAAAAACGTAGAAGAAGAAAAATAATAAATTCACATCGATGTATTTTGATAATGTGCAAAAGCGGAATAAGATATTTGCATATCTTGATCACAACTCGCGCTCGAGAGAATACATTTTTTACTCTGTTATTTCAAAAATGATGGATCTTGCAGCGTGAATCGATGAAAATTGTTCAATTTATATTCATAAAATTTACTGCATTTCATTTCTCATTATACCCGTAATCGACAGCCATCACTCGTTTTGACAAACTTTTATTTTTGATCGACCCGGAAAATTTCAATAACTCAAAAATGAAATTAATATAGAAATGAATCAATTTGTAATTGACAGAAAGTAAGAAATCAATATCCATGAACTAATTTAGTTTCTCTCGGAAACTGCGAAAAAAATGGCACTGTTCAATTTCCATCATTATTCACATCAAAAAATTTTTGTCGCAAACAATAAAATTTAAAGTTAGACAAGAAAACAATAACAAAGCATAACTAAAATAATGAATACGTTTTAGGTCTACGGCATCAAATGTGCAACATAGTTGCAGCGGCGCACTCGCAACAGCACGACATGCTGGCAACGAATCTCTCGACAAACCTGTCAGCGAACCTGTCGACGAATCTCCAAGCAGCGATGCAGGCAAGTCAACACCACAATAACAGTGGTGGAGCGAACATCCCCGGCCTAGGAGCCGCCGGCAACAACAACAACAACGGTAACTCGCCACTGAACCTCGGTCTAGCCAGTCCGAGTTCAGGTGGTCCACCCGAGAGTCCAATGGAGAGTCCCTTAGCGAGTCCCCTAGGACAACTGATGGACCCAACACACATACCCAGCAGTGTAGAAGTCGGCATTGGCGTCAGCGGAATGACCTACAAACCTGCGCGCAGTTTTGTCAGTCCGCGACCGGAAACGCTCTTCCAAGAAGACATCGCGGATTTGGTGAAAAGCCCGCACAGTATGGTCAAAGACAAGGACAAAATAGCGGTGAAGTTAGAGCCTCTGACGGACTCACGATGTGAATAGTGAGTCGATGACCAGCGGGACCCGGCCGATGCGCAGATAGAGGTGACGGGCCCATCCATACTGACACCGACGCCAGGCCCGGTGCCGGTCCTCAAAGTCCCGCGCTTCCCTTGCGACGGCTTCCGCCGCTGGAGTCCGGATTCCACGACCCCAATGAGCGCGCCAACGCCTGACGGCTCAGTCTACAATTAAGCCGACAAACACAAGAGACCTACAATCAAAAACTACACAAAACAAAATACCACATTAACTTTCAGCAGAGTTAAGGCGCCCGGTTGTTTTTTCTGATTTCTTTTCTTTTTTTTTTAGAATAGTGCGACAACGCAACCGACATCACATTGGTCAGGTAAAACTCGCTCGGGCAAATTTGGGTCTTTTTTAAAACTAGTTATTGACTATTTTGGTTCGATTTTATCGTTTTATGAACTAACTTATTTTCGTGGTGAATAATTTTGAACGACTGGCTTGAAATATGATCAAATTTTGAATAACAAGTTGATGGTAATTATACACACTTATATGATATATAGATAACCGTTGATGAAACGTTTCTTTGAATGATGATCCCGTGAATTTATCCCAGTTTTATTGCAATGAGAACGAGGTTCGATGTCAAATTGTTATTCAGAAAGTATTTATCAAAAAAAAAAAAAAAATTGGCAAGCGATTTTTTGTATAATTCACAATGATGCGCTATTCAACGGACATCAAAAAACCAGTAATCAAAAAACTTTTGTCCGCACTTAAATTTGCATGGAGCGACTTTTTGCAAGGCCATGAACCATTGCTGGTGGCTATTCGAACACGCGCACAGACACATATAACAAAATGAATATTAAAAACAAACTTGCACAACCAAGAACGACTGATATAAAGGATAATTTGAAAACAAATGTACACATAAACAGACATACATAAAAACCCATAAATAAAAAAAGCGCGCAGCTCCTTAGTAAAATAATGTAGTGAGACCCGATAGCGAGGGCGCCTCGAGGCGACCCGGGCTGCTTTCCAAACTAGATAATCGTGTCGTCGTATCGTACGGACAGTGTACACATAATTAAATATAGCATACATGTAGATGCGTCTGGGCATTCAGGCATGCTGCAACGCAAAACAAACAAAAGCAAGTACTGTAAAATTTATACCTAACGCATATACGGTTATATACGTTAATGCCAAATGTATAATAGTTTTTAAGGAAGTACGAGCAATGCGCGAAGGTCAAAATAAAATCAGAAGCCGATTGTTGTTCGAAGGTGGAACACACGTCTTCGTAAGTCCATTGATCAATAGAACAATTAACTTAGAAACAGTGACAGAGCGGTGCATGAGATATCTGAAACGTCAGATAAAAACAACTTGTATATTTTTGTAGACCAATAATTTTAATTTATTTTGCATTTCTGTAAACACATCTACATACACAATCTTAATGACAAACATTCTTTCAAGATTATTTTCAAATTAGCTTATAAATAACTTCTGCCGTGTGACTTTCTGAATCGGAGTTGTTGTTTTGCGTTCACATTTTTGGTAATAAAAAAATGATTGCATTTTATACTTATATTTGGTAAATGGCTATCGGACGATGCGGCTTATAAATGTAATAAAATGTTATGACATTTACGACGTATTTTCATAATCGCAAAATACGTTTTATTTGAATTGTATATAATTTGATAGCAAATATATAATTTATACATTTTTTAAAAAAAATTGTGTTTATTGACAAGCGTGGTTAGAATTTTATTTTTGTTAAAAAAATGTGTTGGCATTCAAAATTCAAACTGATATTGCCATTTCTACAATGGTAATGAAAAACAACATTTCTATATCGAACGGCTATAAATAATCAAAGAAATAAGTTCACGAATATAAAACATTTGATAATAAAAAAGGGACATGAATTATAAATGAATGTTCGGACTACGAATAATGTATCTTTTTATTGAGCGCGGTGAAATATTTATTAATGCTGAAAATAAAACCTTTTTTATTGGTACGTCGTTAAACCTGTTATTATATAATTAATTAAAGTCGCAAAATGTAAATTGTAAAACGCAATGTGCTATTTTTCTTATCGCCAACGCATTTAATATAAACGAAGAACGCTTAAATACGAACTGAAAAGATTGAATAATTGTTTCTTTTATCTGATAATAAAACTTGTACATTTATATAACTCGTCGGTCATGAAATTTGCTTGCTGAATGGTAGTTTGCATTCTTTGATATATTATAGTTTCCAACAGTCTTCCTGTATTATTCTAAATAAGCAACTGCGAGATGACGAAGCGATGACGAAAAATCACTATAATTTCATCTTTTTGTATCGTGCATTTATAAAAATAACAACTCGATATGCAATTACATTCGATTCGATGAAATGAAATCGTTTCACGTGACGCAATTGTTCCGTTTGTCATTCCATTTGAAAAAAATATTTTTATTAACCGTCACGTACCATTTTAATGCGCAACAATTTGACCCAACAACCAATGATTGACAATTCCGGTTTTCCAATATTAATATCATCGACAATGGACGTACGATGGCGTTACAATACTGTAAGTGATAATGCTACTTAATTGCGGAAACGCAAATGTACAAAATGAGATTTCTTATGTAAAATTAACCTGTGAGTGAACGACGATCGTTAACAACAAAAAAAAAGAAAACAAAAAGACGAACAGAGATGAAAACAAATTTTTAAAACGCTACTCTTTAATGACGATAAAACAAAAGAAAAAAGAAAAAACGTTGTACGTTACGAAACGTAATGATTGCCTTCCTGCCATATTTGGGGTATGCCAAGTATAAAAATTCTAATGTTTAGGTAAGAAGGAGTCAAATTTGCGATAACAAAAAGTCGACAATGAATTTCGGTGAGTGTGTATGGGCTCTGTTTGAATGTGTTGGTTCTGAATGCGTGGATTTGAGAAAGGCAAACCAAAGTTAGACAACGTCATGGGTGCTTCTTTTTTTTTAAGGGAACGGACAACTAGAAAAGTGTGCTATTTTTCAAAATTTTATAAAGCTACGCACGATCTCTCCCGTTTGACCTGTTTGATTCGATTGTCGATTTTCCAAACTATGCATACGACACGCGAGGCCTTTGCCAATTTTCAAAACTTGACTTGATTCTATAATTTTCAATCCTTTGTTTATTCATTCCGCTCATTTTTGCTGCAGTTACAACTTGAAATGATATGCATGTTCTTGGGTCGTATTTTCAAAACAAATTTTGCTTTCTGAATTATTATTGATTATTGTAAATGCCTCCTGCGTAAAATTGCTGGTCTCAAATTTCAGACCTCTCGTTAATGTAAAAAAGAGACACAAAAAGTAAAAAAATTCGAAGTGGCCTTCATATGATACGGTATTAAAAACCGGAAAAGTGATCGTTAATATTTTTCATTTTGTTGAGAATGTTTGGACACAAGTTAAAGAAAACCAGTTGCAAAAATGCATCAAAACAAAAAAAAAAGGCACGCGTTTTTAGCTGGGAGAGAGAGACTACAATTTTCGCGGAAGATAAAAATATTCTTGATACAAATGTTTTTGTGACGACGTAAGAAAGTATAAATTGTACTTGAAAAAAGAAATACTTATATAAAAAATATAAGTTTGTCAAAAACGATCGTTCGTGGCTAGTCGTCGTTAATGAAACATTCAAGTGAGATGATAGAACTATCTTTGGAGTTCTTAAAAAAAAGTATACGTATAAAGAAATCGCGTTATTTATCTATCTTTTATTTTCAAAAGAAAAGAAAACTGAATAATGATCTCTGGCGAAGCTTTTTTATGATCTAGACATATAATGTGTTCAAAAATGACTAAATAAATTAGAAATCTAAAATGAATGGCTAGAAGCAAAAAAAGTGCGATGAAAAAAAATGAATAATAATATGAAAACAAGAACAAACGTTTGTAATCAAGACAGAAAAGGGGAGGGAAGGTATCAAAAAATTGGAGTTGCAAAGAAGCGTATGATTGTACGTGTGATTGTGATTAAATTTAAATAATGTATAAAATAAAGGAAAAAAGTAGTAAGTGCCTTCCAAATGAAAAGAAGTGAAATTAAAAAGTGTCCCGTAGATCGTGACCATTTGTAAATGAAAAGAATCATTCAAAATTTGCTAGTGTTTCAATACTCCTTTTTTTCTTTTTGTAGATATGTTGTGGGTTGATTTGCATTCAGTGTTATCCAAGGCACAGATTGTCGATTTTTGTAAAAAACAAAAAACCAGAAAGAGAGAGAGAAATAGAATATTTTGTCTAAATTGCTAAAAAGAGCTGAATCGCGAAGTGAGTATTATTTGATCGCGTCTATTTTCTGTGTTGCATCTTTCGGCCCAATTCGAGTAAGATTTTGTAAAAATTGTACATAATCATTCATTTTGCGTTGTACAAAATCATATTTTTCAAAAGCCTACAACAGATCCGTGAAAACTGACTATATGAGTGTGACTGAGAATCGAACGAGTGAAACCAAAAATAATAAGATAAAAAAATGTAGAAGAAACATGAACGCGACGGCGTATTGTGACCGGCAAAATTTCTGTTTTGGATCCATCCACATCGGTAATACCCTGAATGGCAAGTCTCGATAGAGAATTATCTACCCAAATAATTTTCGTTCGATTTCGAGTTAAGATGACGATGATAATGACAGAAAAATTTAAAGAGGCTTCGGAAATTTCCTTTCCACGTTTTGATATTGACGTGTTTTATGATATATAAGAACAAGAATAGAACAAAGGAGAAACAAAAATACAAAAAACATCTATATAGTACTTTTGGAAGTATAAGTGAACAAAAAGTATCTTATACACTACTACTGATAGAAATTATGATATATATTATACATACTGAAGGTATGATATATATAGATATATGATACAAATTTATATATATAAATAAATGTGAAGGTTATCGGTGGGTACTTTCGACAACAGTTTGCGCATTCGTGCCCATCAAAGACCATGAAATAACCATGAAGTGCGTGATAGACAAGCGGCAGCCTGTGTTACTTTTTTGTATAAATTGTACTGCTGACGACAGGGCTCATTTTTCGACATTTTTTTGAACTTGTAAAAATCGTGATCGGTTAGAAGGATCAGTTTTATTGATTACATTATCTATTGGCAAACTCAATAATAGGTCATTTAAAATTGCAAAAATTGTTATTAGAGTTTGAATCGCAAATTCAATTCGTACTAAAGTTCATAAAATAACAAAAAAAAGTCGTGATATGTAAGTAGTGAAATATTTGTTGCATTTAAATGTGATATATTTATGGTATTTAAAGACTGTTTTAGCAAATTTTTTATTTATCGTTGCAAAATTTTTCAATTACAAATATTAGAGATATTGTAGGAAGAAGCAATTTATTTAATCTCGTAGAGTATTCGATCTTAGACAAAGATGTCAAATATTCTAGCCGTGATTCAAAATTAGACTTTTGAAAATTGTGATCGTTTGTTATTAATTGTACAGATGTAATATTATATGCATGTAAATATACTGCGAACTAATTATATTTCATTTTTTTTCAATCAAGCTGTCAAACAGATTTTTATACAGAAAATTGTTGTTTTACTTTAGCATGTTATTCTTTTTGGTGCAAAAAAATCACATGCAATAAGAAATTGCCAATTGTAATGCCACAGATAGATAAATTTTGTTTCGTATTTTTGTTCGGTTATTAAATTTTATATTATATAATAATAATAAATGTATTTATAACGAATGAATATACTAATTTGATTTGTAATGAGTTGCATGCTGCTGAATGTAAAGAAAGCGATTAATAATCAACAATTAAGTTATCTGTTTGTGCAAAAACGTACAATAAAATTGTTCCTTCAATCTGATAGACGTGATGCATATTCAAGTAATAGGAGCGCGTCTTATTTTCTACAGCCAAGTCAGCCAGATGACTATTACGGAAATTAATCGAACAAACTGTTTCCTTCTGAGTTGTGTTATATACTTTACGAAAAGAAATGTCAAAAACAGCCAATAATCAACAAAAGCGACGCGAAAACTGCGTATGAGTTTGTAAAACAAAAACCGTATCGCCTAAGACTCAACACTCGAAAGCTCGAACAGAAAGATGGCACATTGTTTTCCAAGTCTTTCTGTTCGGATGAGAATAATTGTTACTTCGGAAGCGTCTAAATGTTCAATTGCCAATCAAAGGAGCATGCAACGATTGAGACTCGAGAAATGCACTATATTTCTTTAGTAGAACCGAAACTGAGAACGCAGCTTCTTTTGCGACTCTTCTTTATCTGACGAATTTTTGTACATACATAGGGATCCACGCACCGAAGCGTTGTTCTTTGCGTTAACGTATTTGTATTATATTATACATACATATAAATATTTTTTATCCGTTCAATTTTATTCTATTTATTTTTCGATGCATTCGTCTGATAGCAAGTTACGAAAAAAAAGTCGCAGCGTCTACGGATTCTTCCTGCGGTTTTGTTCTCTCTCGTGAAGCCGCGACGTTTTTTCGTTACAGGTCAGACGGTCCTTGCGAGGTTGCTGTAAACTACGAACCGGCCTGTAAACAAACACTTCTCGTTAAGTCGCGTTTTTTTTGCAACGCGCATTTGTATACTTTCGCCGACTTGAAAACAGCCGTGTAATTTTCGATGAACGATTTACGTATTTGTACCTATTGGTTGTCTGAGTTATGGGCCGCCGAACAGCCCCGTGCATAGCCGCATAGGACAAATGAAAGAAGACGACGTTTTCGAAACAATGACATCGGCGCATGTTCAATTCTTGAAGATTGCGTGCAAAATCTTAGGTAAAAGACGACAAGAGACATAGGAGGGAAAAAAGGAAGAAAGACAAGAGTTAGTTTGAGTGCGCGAACAAGTGTTAATTGTGCGTGAGTCTGTGAGTGCAAGATGATGAGCAAAAGAGAAGAGCGAGATGTCGGCGAGAAGTCATGAGCGATTTTACGCGTGACAAAGCGAAATAGCAGATACTACCCTACAGAAAAACCGCCACCCGTTAATTCGTTTTATTTATTATACCGAGTAGCTCTTAAGGTGACGTTCTACCGAAACTATACTATACCTATAAATACACCCTATATATAGTGGCGTAAGCGTACATTACCTACCTACCTACCGAGCCGTACGCGCGCGGACGAACAAACAGAATCACGCAATCATACATTTAAGTTGCTACTTGGCACGTATACCTAAGTAATATACTAACATAAACAGTATGCAATAATATTAAATGAAAAATAAACATTGCAACATGGATGATTTACTTTTCCTTCTCACGCCTCCTCCCTCTTGCCATTCGATTATTTGGTTAACACAATATTAAATAATTAGTTTTGATTCAAACTAAATATCATTAGTAGTTAACACAACAAGGGAAATAACTGACCTACAATTTGAAAACGAATACTTTATTTTGAAAATTGTGTACAATTGAAAACGAAATGATTTGTATCATTTCTATCATTGTTCCACTTTATGAATTTGAAAATGCTAGTCAGACTTTAAAAGTTTAATTATGCGCTGTTTAGAATATTTGAAAATGCAAAATGTACAGATTTCACTTCAAAAATTAGATAGTTTCGATTGGAGACAATCATTGTATTTGTTGAAGACTCGTTTAAGCTTGGCAAGTATGTTTCTGGAACAAAGGAAATACAACATTAATTCATCATCGTTAATCAGGAATATTCAATGATTTTCTTATTTTTTTCTTATTACCTGAAAATTCTTTATTTAGGCTTTATGAGCGACAGGAATGTTGTTAGCAATGTTTTGTTGTTTTTCTTGATGGTGATTCGCCTGGTTCGAATTGGGTTGCTGCTGTTGCGAATTCTGGGCTGCAACTTGTGGATGTTCTTGTTGATTCTGCACCTGGGGCTGCGACTGATGTGGAAGTTCTTGGACATGAGGTTGCTGATGACCTTGTTGGTAATATTGAGACTGAGACTCATGAGGCAATCCTTGAGCGTGATGTTGGTTTGGTATCGCATTAGGGTCTATCTGTCCTGGATGTATTTGATTTGGATGTGCTTGGTCAGGATGAATTTGGTTCGGATGAAGTTGTCCAGGGTGCATTTGGTTCAGATGACCTTGGTCAGGATGAATTTGATTTGGATGAACTTGACCAGGTAACATTTGGTTTGGATGACCTTGGCCAGGTTGCACTTGATTTGGATGATGTTGATCCGGATAAACTTGGTTTGGATGATGTTGCTCTGGATGCATTTGGTTTGGATAACCTTGTCCGTGATTAACCTCGTTTGGATGACCTTGTCCCGGATGATACTGTGCTGGAGGTTGACCCTGGTGATATTGTGGATGACCCTGTTGTGGGTACTGTTGCTGTTGATATTGTGCGTTTGGATCAGCGTGATGCCCGTAATTGGGGACTGGAGCACCACCATGACCATCAGGATGACCTTGATAGTGAGGAGGATTCTGAAAAATATAAAGTGCCAAATATTAATTACGTTTCTCATTAATAAATAAGTTTTTTTTTAAAAAATATTAATTTATGTACCATGTGATCCGGATAAGGAGGAATCTGAAAGTGAAAAGTAGATTGTATTAATTGCAATGAATTTATTATTCGGCACACCGAATTTTATTAATTAAAAGAAATAATTTTATTACCACTCCTTGTTCAATCAACCTCTTTATTTCTTCTTCTCGTTGTTTGTGGAATGCCTCGTATTCTTGTTGAGTATAAATCTGTTGTTCATCTAAAGATTCCCAACCCTCATCTTTCTGAAAACCTGGTTTCTTAGTTTCAGCCAAAAATTCGTCGTAACTGTTGATAAATTTTAATGATTGAATCATTCAAATCTTCGCTCAAGTTTTTTATTATTTAGTATTATAATTTTAAAGTTACCTAATGAAACCATCTCTGTTATGATCAGCTTCTTTGAATACATGTTCTCGCATTCTCTCCATTTCTTCAGCTCTTTCACGAACATCGCCTGGATTTGGAGATCCAGTAGCATAAAGTTTGTCTAATTCACTACTGAATAAAGCTTTTACTTCATCCTGATCCCAGGCACCATTACCATCCAAATCTAAAAACAACCATTTATTTTAGTTATATTGAAACGTGCAAATAAAACTTTCAAGATATCAAAACAATATTCAGTCAACGTATTTTTGTGCAAAAGTAAAATAGATCATTACCATGAAGTAAAAAGAAAGTTTTTGGGTCGAAATTTTGGTCACCCAAATGATCTTTCTTTTCCCACACTTCTTCCAATTGTTGTTTACTTCCTGGATGATGTACCTGCAAAAAGGCGTTTTCTTTTCGTTACGTCTAATAAGAATCTAACTTAAAAGGCAAAATTACGAATAACTTACGCGTTCGTGTTTTTTGTGTTTCTCCTCTGCTGCATGGTGTTCAGCCTCGTACTTCTTCCGATCTTCTGGGCTCATCCCTATGCATCACAAACAATTGTATAAATAAATAAATAGTAATGAACAAAAAACTTGTAGAAATGAAATGATTTTAACTACACGAACTACAACTACAAAAATGAGCATTTACGTATAATTACGAGTACATTAATGTTTTAGCAATTTATAATTTTAATATGAAAAATACTGCATCAACTACTACTAGCCGTGCAACATGCTAGTAATGAAAAATTTCATATTTACGATATTACCAGTATTACCCTTTAACAACTCTTCTTGTTCGAATTTCTTTTGCATTTCGTATTCCTTGAATTGTTTTTTCCTCTGTTTGTCAAGTTCGTCCAAATCTTTGGTTGTCTTAGCGATAAGCTTTTTCAAATCATCAACTTCGAATGTATGGGGATTTTGACGGTCTACGTGTTCAGCAATTTCCATGTGATCTCTATCAAGCCCGTTTGCCCATCCTAATTCTTGATACAAATGTTTCAGTCTTTCAAGTTCATTTCGTTTAATTTCATCTAACTTAGATCTCACATGGTGGTTTGCAAATTCAAGCTCTCGGGCAATTTTACCGCTCTGCAAAGAAAATATAATCTTTAATTGATTGATCAACGATAAAAAAACAATTAAAATAATATAGTTTACTCTAATATCGGCTTCCTTTGCTTTTTCCAACTTGTCTCGAAACTCTGGATCACTCTCAAGCACCTGTACAACTTCTTTCAAATACCTATGATATTCCATTTGTTCCTGAAATAACAATAACATTTGTACTATGCTAATAACGATCATTTTGTATTTTTAAAAAGCGATTTCTATGAAAGAATTGTTTATCTACTCACTAAATCAGGGTCTTGTTCGTGTTTTTCTTCATCTTCCTTCTTTTCTTGAGTAACTGGAGGTGCTACTAATTGTTGAACAACAATCAGTAACATAAAAATTTGCAGTAAAATACGCATTGTTCTGAAAACAAACATACAATTTTAATTGACAGGTTGCAACACTTCGTAAGAATATGATCGAACAATAATCAAATTGTCAGGATTCGTACACGAATGAAGTGTTAAAACTGTCTTTAATATGAAATGTGTTTGTTAAGCATACAACTGCCTAATTAACATTCAACTAATAAAATTGAGACACATCATCGTTCAAAAGTGAAATTATTCACGCTATTGAAAAACATCGATAAGATTATAATTTTTGATTTGAACGTTCTTTTAGTCATAATAACAACACATTCACGCATTTTGTTTATACAAATTTTTCATACATGAGAAACAAAGTTATAACTAAACGTTGTCAAACGAAATAAAGATGAACTGTCAACTTACCTCGTAAATCTCAGTTTCAGAATACTGGCTTAATATTACATGAGTATGTAATAAATATAGTTGTGCAATATAAAAATTCCAGAGTACACTTTCATTCGCTTGTTATGATTCTCATAACAGTGACGTGTACTAAACTCTATCAATTTATCGTTTTTATTGAGGTTGGAAGAACTCTTTTCAGTTGTGCATTCTGGTGTACTGCGTCAAAGTCACATCTGGAGCTGCTGGAGTATCCAATCGGAGAGTGACTTCTTAAGACATTGTAGTGCGCATGTGTTGAACAGACCGCTAGTTTTAAATTTCTATTAAAACTAGATGTTTGAAAAAACAGTTAACAAGTAATTAACGTAATGAAGAAACGTTGAAATAACTTTTCTGTGATAAAAAAATCATTAAGGACGAATATTTTATTACAAAATTAGAATTTTATGAATTTAATTAAATACAGTTTTAGACAGAGATAAAATTTTATTTGGATTTTACACCAAAATACCTTTCAAAATGAACTGAATAGTAAGAAATATGTTTTGCTTCCTCCAAAATGTAAGATTGTATGAAAATCACGATTAAAGAACATGCATGTCGTTTTGAGCTTGCCCTTTGTAAAAACTTGTACATGATCACGTTTCTGCAGTATTAATAAACTCTCTTTACGAAGCACTGCATTTCCTGTTTTGTTCATAACAAAGTCCAAGTCTGTCTTAATGTTTCCAAAAATAATAATTTTCTAAATGTCTGAATTATTGTTTATTTATAGTTGATTAAATCATTACAAATCAAAAAATAATCACATTTCTTATAAAAAGAACATTACTTTTATATCTCAGATAATTTGGACAGAAACTGATGTTGTTGATTGAATGACTGAGATCAGTTGATATTTTATTTCAGTCACACATATTTTCTAATCATTTTTTATGAAAAATAATATGATAATTTGAAATTTCTTTAAAATTTCTTTCGTTCATATCGTATAGTCACTGAATCTCATGCCATAGCGAAATCTGCGCAATAATTAAAAATATTTTCATAAAACCATTGTAAAAGTGCAAAATTTGCTTAACAAATTTGTTTACAACTGTCAAAATGCGAAGTTCCGTCTTAACCTACGATTGTTTTTAATCTCAAATAAACATTATCTTGATGTGAAGAAGCGTCAATAAAATTGTAAGTAATGAAATCAGATTCCTCAATATTTCCCAGTTTATTATTACGAAAGTTCTGAGCTAAATTTTAATGCGATATGACCTTTTTTCTGGTCGTTCATTAAGACAATTATTAAAAATTACTCATTGTGAAATACAAAAATGTTGTTGCTTTTGAAATAAGCCTAAAACCTAAGCTAATAAACATTCATTTTCACAGTTAAAATCGGATAGTTGTCAAGATGAGTTCCATTTCAAATTCAATCGAGGGTGGCAGCATCTTATGGAATGATGGGTTTGTTGAAATTCAGTTTAATTATTCAAATTTTAAGAAACAATCATAATAATACAATAGGAATATGTACGATTACAATTCTGTAAATGTTACTGATGAATGATAATTTGCAAAAAATAATTTTATTATTATGACACCGTATTTTTACAGAGACAATATAGGTTTTCGCACATTATTGAAAAGGTTCATCATCATGTATTGGCGAACCATCGTTATTATTACCTGGCCACTTCTTCTTTTACCACTTGTTATTATCAACCATGATTTGGTATGACAAAAAAATTTTAAAATATAACTTTTGACGTTATCTTGTTTAGAATTTTCAAAACTCAATACACGTAATTGCAATAGAAAAATTAACTGACTTATTAAACCACCTTATAGATGTACAAATGTTTGTACATAATAGCAATAATGGCAGTTTATTGGGTGACGGAAGTCTTGCCTTTGGCAGTGACAGGACTGATACCAGTTGCGGCATTTCCTCTTTTGGGAATCCTAAGCAGTACTGACACATGTGTCTGTTACATGAACGACACAACAATGATGTTCATTGGCAGTCTGGTGGTCGCTATTGTTCTTCAAAATTCAGGGTTGCACTTGAGAGTCGCTTTATTCATCATCAAAATTATAGGATGCAGTCACCGAAGGCAAGTCACCTTATTTATTATTTTTCTTATACTTATCCAAATGACAAAAAACAACATTATAAACTATATCATAGTTGATGACAATAATTTTTTTGTTGTTTTGTTAGGCTCAATCTCGGATTGTTTTTAGTCACAATGTTCTTCTCCATGTGGATCTCAAACACAGCCTCATCTGCCATGATGATTCCCATCATTCAAACAGTGCTCGCCGAGTTGGAAAACGTAAATAGCACATTTTCAACAAAAGAATTTGTTTAATACAATCGAATTAAATTTGATTCCAGCAAGGACTGGGAAAGATGTTCGTAGTAGAAAACGAAGAGGAGGGTCCCGATGCGTAAGACAAAATTCTAAACAAAATCATTTGAGAATCATAATGTCGCATCAAATCTGCTAATTAATTGAGACGCCAAATTTTGACTTGTCTAAGATTGAAATATCTGTGATGGATCAAGTAAGATTGATGCCATCTTATCAGTGACATAACTTTAGACCTCATTTGTAATTGTAATCTGGATGAATGATGCTTCAAAGACGAATACCAATTTTTTGCAAATACCCTTATTAATGCGCAGATAATGAATCACATATCTATTTTTATGCTCACTGAATTATTTCAGGATCAAACGACCGTCCAACTGTACGTTGGCTTACTATTTTGCAACTGCTTACGGATCCAGTATCGGTGGCATAGGAACCATAGTCGGCAGCGGAACTAATTTAACATTGAAGGGAATTTTTGAATCGTGCGAAAATTTCTAAATTACAAAAAAATTATATAATTAAAAAGATTAAAATTAAAAATTTTCGATCGCAATTTTTAGGAGATTTCCAAACAGTCCAGGACTGAGTTTTTCATCATGGATGGGGTACGCACTTCCAGCGTTATTAATTATGGGAATTTTTATCTGGTTATGGCTCCAGGTGATGTACATGGGTTTGTTCCGTCCAAAGAGCAATGATTTCCGTGCAATAAACATTGGTAAACATGGCGAAGAAATTGCGGCCTTAGTCATTGAAAAGAAATACAAAGATCTAGGACCCATCAGCTGGCACGAATCTTGTGTCGCTGTATTTTTCATTATCGTCGTCCTTCTGTTGTTCTTCAGACAACCAGGATTTATAGATGGGTGGCCAAAATACGTCACTAATTTGTAAGCATCCAAAAACATACTTTTATCAAATTTCAAATCGTTTTTCATTTTTTATTTCCATTTCAGGGCAGTCAAAGATTCAGCTACGGCAATCAGTTTTTTGGTGCTCATGTTTATTCTGCCATCCAAATTAGATTTCCTGCATGCGTTCGATAAGGACCCAAGTAAAAGACCAAAAAAGCCATCGCCAGCTCTGGTCAGCTGGAAATTGATCAGCCAGAAGATGCACTGGGGTTTGCTTCTGGTTCTTGGTGGAGGTTTTGCAATCGCTGCAGGAAGTTCCAAGTCAGGACTCGCAGCCATGCTCGGAGAAAAACTTAGCACACTCGCTGATATGAACACTTTTTTGTTGGTCTTTCTCGTAAGCCTCTTCGCTGGAACTGCATCTGAATTTACGACAAATGTCGCTGTTGCTAACATCATTTTGCCTGTATTAGCTGAAATGGTTAGTTTTTTTTAATGCTGGTTTATTTTAATAATGTTTTAAAAATGATTTTTCAATTGTTTGTTTATTTGCAGAGTATTGCTATTAAGGTGCACCCATTGTACCTCATGTTACCAGCATGTCTCAGCTGTTCCTTTGCGTTTCATCTGCCTGTGGGAACTCCCCCAAATGCAATTGTCAGTGCAGCCGGTAACATTAAAAACAAAGACTTTATGATTGCAGGCATAGGTCCAAGTATTATAACTTTGGTAGTCCTCGTTCTTACCTTTGAAGCTTGGGGCGTTAAAGTTTTTGGCCTCGAAGAATTTCCTGATTGGGCTGTATAAACCTGACAGAACTGGAGAATCTCAGACACAATTTTAAAAATCTACAAAGTCTATAATCCCAACAAAATTGCATAATAATCTCTAAAAATTTTGTGTTTATTGATGCATTCTAACAGAAAATATATAAAAACTCGCTTTTAAAATGCTTGTTTCAATAAAAAAGTTCATGAGAATCACCATTTTCAGGGCATGTTTGGACAATTTCAAGATTTTAATTACTGTAACTTTTTTTTAACGACTTTTAAAAAATCCATTGTACAGAGAACTTTATTGTTGTTTGAAGAAGAAATATGTTAAATTCCAACATAAAGAAGTGAAACATGAAAAATGACATTTCGAGATAAATGCGTTCAAAGAAAGAGGCGCTTAGCCAAACGCTTAGTAAAGCACTTTTTTACCGCTTTATGCTTGAACAACCATGCTGTCTAAAACTAGAATCAAATTTCATTTTCCATCATTTTGATCTGTAATTATTTGTAATTTATTCGTTAATTTTTACTCTGTTCAGATTTAGTTAATTCTTAATATACCAGTATTGCAATCCATTTTTAAACTCAAGGAACAACAACAGTGACTCAAAACATTAATTCAAATTACTTTTTTTACATTTCACCGTGAATGTCAAATGCGGTAAATAAATTTTTCGACGAAAAAGAAAGTGAATGCAACGACCGAAATTCGCACAAAATTTGCACAAAATAAAAGCGCATGCTAGAAAGAGGACGAAGAAGACACGTGGGAATTTGAAGGACCATTAAGTCTCCGCATTTCAGACACAAATATACTTAATGAATCTGTTGACTAGATTCGAAATAATGACATTTGTGTGAAAAAAAACTGTGACTTGATAAACTCATAGAAAAGAGGGACGAGTTTTCATGCATACTCGAGCAGTGAGTCAGCCGGGAAGATGTGCAAGATAGGCCCGGCGAGTTAAAACGAAAAGCGAACACGAATGTCCACTCAGGCCGAAACGCCGTAATTTTTGTTTGACGGATCAGGAGGCAGCGTGCAGCGAAATTGGTAGCAAGGCGAAGAAGAGGGATACCGGGTGGCCCTCGAGTCGAATTCTTTGTTCGAGTCATTAGAGTGCGATACCTGGGCCGTAGCGTTGCTTTTAAACAATGACCGAATCGACAAGTGTTTTCATATCTGATTGACCCATCTCGCTCAGAGCACACCGACAAACGGCTAATTTTTCTTTGAGCTAACGACCCTCTCCCTTCTCTCCCTCTCTCGTGTTGGTCTGAGCGCCGACTCCTACCAGACCCCCGATGCAGAAAAGCGCGCAGAACTCGAAACCCATCCTCCACCTCGTGCGATCGCGCCACCATCGACGCACGGCACTGATTTTTCGATCCCAAATTTCGCCGGCCAGAATACAAGCGCGCGCGACCCACCGACAATGATGCACCACGCGAAAAGCTCCGGGGAACTACTCTCCGTCAGATAGCCAATGACTTTGTATTCGCGAGCCGCACCGCTAGACTAATCTTGGTCCGCCGATCCAATACACGTTCGGTCAATATTTTCAGCCAGTCTAGAGGCATTTTTCAAACGAATCGGACGCCCGTGGCCACTGTCCGTCCGCTATTGGATGTCACGCGCTACAAATGTTGCCGAGATTAGCGGCCTGGCTGCTCGTTAGCGGCTTTTGTTTATTCGTCGTCGCGAGACTCTCCGTCGCCTGCAATGAGGCCGTTTGTGCTAGCATCGTCAGCAAATGCATGCTCACTCAGAGCTGCGAGTGCGATACCGTCAACTACACCTGCTCCAGGGAGTGCTTCTACTGTCTCAGCTACCTCTACGACGAATGCTGCTCCTGCATAGGTGACTACCAACATCTTTTGCACATCATTCAGTCTTGCACTATTCAGAAATTGCAAATTTGATGCTTTCTTGCTTCGCAGATCTGTGTCCAAAATTTGACGTCAAGAAAAATCCACTGGGTAAAAAGTCCCACGTCGAGGATTTTGACGAACCGATTCCAAGTTTGTTCCAAGCTTTGACCATCGGCCCGGACCCCGACGAGAGATGGGTACCGCACACTTACGCGGTTGATATCAATCTCTTAACAAATGATAGAAAACATGATCGTAAGTATAACGATATTCCAATCAATGAAACGGTGGTGTTAGTGAAAAATTAGTTTGTGCAAATGAAAGTTTTGAACCGATTGAAAAAGTGACTATGAAATGGTATGCGATGCGTACAGGATTTGTACACATATTTGACCGGATGATCAATTCGTGATTTCACTTTCACTGCGTCACGTTCAACGGTAATTTGAAAATTAATGATAAAAGCTGATTAAACGTGTACAAAAATAGCAGCGAGCAATGCCGTTGGTATGTACAAGCGTCGAATGAGAAATTGTGATTGGCCGTTGAAACGGAACGAAAATCGACGGGGCATATATTTTACATGTTGATTTCACTCGGACGAAATATCTTCGAGGCTCTAAAATTTGACGCCCAATTAGATGCCTTCGAAAGTGCGACGCGAGTGGTTTATGACGAACTGAAAAATTCCTCACTTTGAAATGTCAACTTTTATTTCATTGTCCTGCTCTTGAATTTTATCTTTGTTTCTTCTCTTGGTCTTCAATAAAATTTAATTGTTCTTGTCAATAAGTTGACAATGCGCAAACAATATTCTCGATGTCATAAAAACGTTTCGAGTTACGTCAATGAGGTACACCTCAATGATGTTATAAAATGCGCGTTTCGTTTCTATTTATAAGAACACCGTAAAATCTCTCGGACTGAGGATATCAAAACAATTTTCACGGATGCCGACAAATTAACCATAAAATCTCAGCACAAAAAGGTGATCTTGATGTTTGAAAAAAGTTCAAGTGACCTTTCAAGATTCCTCTTTTTTTATTTGCTTTTTTTTCATCAAAAGGTAATCTGCCCGACAATTTGCATGATTCGATCGTGATTCCTTTGTGTTGATACAAAAACATCTTTCTGAAGTACCAAATCAGGCATGTTAAACAGACTTATTTTTCGCTATAGGCAAACACAAAAGCGAGCTGAGAGATTCGGTGAACACGATGACGGTCAACTGTACGGTGGCCTACATGTCACACTGCACGTCCTGGAACAAATGCAAAGCGTCCTGTCAAAGCATGGGGGCGTCCAGCTATCGATGGTTCCACGATGGCTGTTGCGAATGCATCGGACGCACCTGTATTAATTATGGCATCAACGAATCGAGATGTTTGCACTGTCCTGTCAATAAAGACGACGTCGATCAGTTCGTAGATGAGTATGACGATTACGGACAGGACGACGACGATTTTGTCAGACAAAAGTTCTACTGAAAATCATAGTTTAATTTATAATTTAAAATTTAATTTAACAAAACTTAAGGACGACGAATTAAAATATGAGATTATTTATGTTTGATATTTATCTTGGAATAATTTATTATTATTTACACCTCCACTGTTCTTGTGAAGATGAAATTCGTCAACGTTCAATTAAATTTTAGACAAGTGGAATACCTCTTCCTGGACTCCTTTTTTTTCAGAATTTCGCTAAGGAATGTTTTATCCGTTAGAGTTTCACGGTTTCTAAATTGGTATCAATATCAAGATTATCATAATCATATTCAACTCATGATGTTTGATTTATCTTCACTCCTTTCAGCGCTATAGACAAGTGACCTTACAATAGGCCATAATTCCAGAAAACAAAGTAATAAAAAATATAACAAATTCTTCAAAGACGATTCAAGGAATGTGCAGAAGAATGTAAAAAATGTGCATTTGAAAATATAAACCGATGTGAAATTAATAACTATATTTGCAAACTCGTATATTTAAAGGTAAAACTAATCAGGGCTCCGAATGAGCAAGTTTCGACTTCCGGCGAAATACCCCACGATCCTAAGATCAGGTTTTCTGGGTGGTCCAAGATTTTAGTGAATTACTGCACGAGATTTGGGACTCTGAATTTACAACAAACGATCGAAGTCACGACTTCTAATTGGATGAGAGTTCCCAGAACAAGCATGGAAAAAACTAATTAATTAAATTGGATAAGTATACTTTTATTGAACAAAAAGTCGAGTCATTGTTTTTAACGAATCGTTTGTACATTCCTCTTTTTTTCAGGCGTTGTTTAAACATGCACGCCAACCGAAACGAATGTGGTCACTTTCTCATCGCGTCACTTAATTAAATTTATCAGCTGGATGTTTTTGGACATCTCAAAAAATTGAAAACAACGCCAGATTGAATAATTTTGAATGCATAATTCACACGCGAACCTTTAAGGAATTAGAATTTTACGAATATGTTCTTCCACTTACTATTAGCAAACTAGAAAATACATTATTAGCAATCACCTATGAAAATCAAATACAAAAAATGCAAACAACATTACACGGACAGCCATTTTTCAAAATCTACATGTCCATTGTTTTTTATCTTTTGCCTTTTGTTCTCGTCGACCTTTCACCCTTTCTCAATTGTAGAAGACCACCAACGAAGCGTTTTTTTTACAACCTCTGTAATGTCGGTTCCCAAAATTCAACTCCGACCGCGAATTCGCGAGCCGCAGAAATCGTTTAACATTTCATTCTCGTATAAATATTCAGCCCTAACTGCTCTTTTGGGTAGTCAGAGATTCCCTGGCTTCTAATTTTGCGGCAATAACCTCTCATTGGGATCCTGAAAAGAATGACTCACCTTTAAAGTCTATAATTTTCGATTCAAATATTTGATCGAGTGAATCCCAACTGAAACAAAGGCGAACGAAGAAACAATCGATGATTCAACGAACAAAATTGTTCGGTCCACTCAGATAAAAATCCTTTTGCTACCGTGTCATTAAGTGGTACTAAACATTTCAACCGATAAAAACCCAAAATTTTTTGTAACAAAACTAAAATTCAAACATAACATTTGTAAGAATGAATGTGAATTATTTGCATTAATTGAAGTGAATGAATAATCGATTAGAATTAGAATTAGACGTCTGATGAAATTAATTAATTAAGAAATAACAAAGTGTTTAATTGGAATTAAGGAGGACGAATAACTATGGAGTAAATGGATGGTAGATTGGTAGCAGCGTGACACCTGAATGGTTACCTACCGAGCGCAGTGAACGGAGGACAAAATAATGTCGAAATGGTACCTAAAATTGAGACACTCGAGCGGCGTGGGTTCTTGTGTCAGTTTTTGAGATCATTATCGTTGGGACGGCGGTATAGGTTTTTATCTGTTTACGAGTTGCACGTTTGACGGACGACGAACCGTTTGAGCTGTAGAACAACGCTGTCTGCGTGAATTTGTGGCAGCAGCAAGAGCGAACAGCACGGCAGCATCAGCATCCGAAGAAGAAGGCGAGAGCGAGAGGGGCCGGACGCGGGGGGGAACAGTCAGGAGGCAGGTAAGATAAAAAGTGGGGAAAAAATGTAAAACCAGTCTGAAGCAGTAGTCATAGCTCTTGGCCACGTTCTCTTCTGTTCGCATCGCCACCACCATCGCCATCGCCGTCGCCACTTCCATCTCCTGCGTCGACCTTCTCCTTCTTCTCGCATTTCTCCGCGCCCTGGTCCACGCTGGTCCACGCTCTTCCTTAATTCAGTCCAATAAGAGCCGCCCTTCCATCCGATTCGCCGTGTCGCTCATCATGTTTTGACATGTCATTTATCATTGACGTTTGTAAAAAGCGAACAATCGACAACCATCGGTCGATCGCATAACAAGTAATCGACGATTCCAATCATAAAGGGCGCTCCGTCCGTTGCTCGAGTGAGTGCAAAACATAATCAACAAATCAGGGGCAAAAACGTCGCGAGTCTCCGCAGGAGGGGGGGAGGGATTCAACGTTGTTTTTATGCTGTAAAAGTTGAGAGCGAAAAAGTATAAGAGGAGAAGGAACAAGCGCAAGGATCAGCGTTGCTCACTTGGACCCCAATTCTTAGGTAGGGGTAGATTCCGATTGGGCCAAGTCCCAAGGGAGCTCCGGGACCGGGAGCTCTCGAACACCGACGAGCTCATTGGAATTTGGACTTAGAGAAATGTATCCCACGGCAATGCGAACCGGTTGCCCACGTCCTCTTAAAATAGTTTCTCCAGCGTAGAGGCTCGGGCCCGAATTGTATACAAGTGACTTTTGTTTATAGACAACTGCTGCAGTACTGGGTGCCAGGTAAATAACTTTGACGCGTCACCAATAAGAGGGCCATTCCTTTTTTTTTTCTTGCCTACTTCAGTGTCAGGTGCGGAGAGTGATGCGAACAGATATTGTCAAACGTTGGTTTCTCCAATCAATGCAAATTTTATAGAAATATCTCGAAAATCGCAATGTAGTCTTGATTTTTCAAAATATGTTTCAAAATATGGACTACCGGCTCGAGGAATAAATTTGTGTGATGTGATTGACGAGCGTTCGCTTGGTAATGTCAAATGTCAGTTTTTACGCTTGCTTGTCATGTGCAAACATTTTAATAAAGCCGCGATGTTAAAAAAACATGGTCGTCGACTGCGTCGATGGTTCGAAGTTTCTACTGAGAGCGCGAAGCAATGGGCGCGTTATTGAAGTTATTGCATCGCCTGAGGATATTATGAACCGAGGCTGTGTATAACCGTCCCTGGCTGACAAACATCTACATTTCAATCGCGCGAGTTTTATACTGTCATCGGAACACCTGTCTCTTACATGCGCTTCTTTGTAATTACTCATAATCGCAATCAATTGACTAAATGAATAATTTATTTTGCAAAATACGGATAAAACGTGTAACACTAAAACAAGAAAACAAATTATCTCTCAACTTGATACTGACTGATAAAAAACTGGTCACGCTTTAAACAGCAATCAATCTTTTTTACTTATGTGCATTTTATCATACAAAACATTTCTTTTAAATAATAAATTCCAACTCATGTTCCAGGATTGCTGAATCATAATTTTGTTTGTTGTTTATTTTGAGTGCAGAAACAATTCGTTTTTAAGTTAATTTGAACTTGGACAGAACCAATCTCTGTTCCGTGATTATGATTTGCAAAAGCAACCAGCTGTTTATGCGCAAACAAATTTTCTGCAGTAGAAAACACATGCCCGAGCGGTAAAATGCCTTTCCAATAATAAATTCACTTTAAATATCGTAGGACGTGTATTACTTGCGATATTAATAGACTGAATGCTCAATTGACGTGAACGAGCGTTGCAATTATTGCGATTCGCAAGCAATCGCAATTATTCGAATTTTATAAACTTTTGTGAATGCTGACACTCGCGACGACGACGAGGCATCATGTTTTTATGAAACTTTAGGTAACAAGCTTAAATGGTCCTCATTGTGGTTAAACGAGCGGATAACGTGTTCATCCGAGTAATCATTCTTATCCCACATCATCTTTTGCGTGAAAAATATTTCGTACTAAATCCGACACGATGGAAATGCTGCTTGCTGAGGCCAAAGTCCTCGCAGTGTACGTGGAACGTATCATGTAATAAATATAATTTATGTTGGCACATAATTTTGCATCTGCACAATGTTCGATTGCAACACTCGAAATTATTTATTGACTCGTTAAGGCAGTGATACGATATGTTTTATGATACGCCACTTATTATATCATGATTCTGTTCGATGCCATTATGTTGTTGAGAAATCGTCCTTTTTCTTAAACTGATGTACGTAATTGCAGGACACAATGAAGCGGACGGAATTAGCTGCGTTTACGTTCACGACAGGAATATGTCTGCTGGTCGCAGCGGGTTTCACGGCAGCCTGCAATGAAGCTATATGCGCAAGTGTCGTGAGCAAATGTATGCTAACACAAAGTTGCAAGTGCGACCTGGTAACCTGCAGTTGTTGCAAGGAATGTTTTTCCTGTCTCAGCTATCTTTATGACGAGTGCTGCTCCTGCGTAGGTGAGTTTAAAAATAGCTTTTGATTATTCTGCACCGTTCATCATGTAAGGTGAAAAATAAAATTTGATTTGTGAAACATTGCAAGAAGTCAGAAACCAGACGAAAACGTTTAACAACAATTTATGAAAAACATTGTCTGTTTTGTAGATCTTTGTCCGAAACCGAATATGACGGATAATCCTCTGAATAAAAAGTCGCACGTAGAAGACTTCAAAGAGCCTTTACCAGGACTGTTCCATGCGCTGACCGCGGAACCAGATGCCACCAAACGATGGACGACGTTCACGTTTCCAGTAGAAATTGACATGTCGCTCTTTGCTCCTAAGTCAGAAGAAAAAGAAACAACAGAAAACAAATTAAGTATGTACATTTAAAAAAAACTATCCTACACACTTTACTAAAAATGAATTATTCATCTTTGAAAATGCACGAACTATAACAATAATTAAAACTACATTTATGTTTTTGTTTGCTGAGTAGAAGGGATGTATGTAATTGGTAAGCAAAAAATTTTAATGAGTTTTGTTTGGTACAGAAGAAGACGAACAGCCGCCGCCTAAACCAAACACGCTGCAGGTAAACTGCACGGTAGCTTACATGGCCGACTGCAATTCTTGGAATAAGTGCAGGGCATCCTGCCAGAGCATGGGAGCTACGAGCTACAGATGGTTCCACGACGGATGCTGCGAGTGCATTGGTGACACGTGCATAAATTATGGTATCAACGAATCGAGGTGCTCTCGATGTCCCCTTGACAAAGAGCAAGACATGAAAGAACAATACGACGACTACGGACAAGAAGATGAAATACCTGAAGACGAACTGGATTAAACTATTTCAAACTGATGAATTTATTTAAAAAATCATTATGGACAACGATTTGTCTGTTATATTCAGTTTTGAAACAATTTTGATATTTTAATTTCTGCAAATATTAAGTCGCAGGACATGTGTAAATTTTATACCCGTGGTTGTTGAACCATCTAGTTTTATATAGACAGTAATATAAGTTTTGAATTTATTTTACGTTTTTTTAACTATGAGTCAAATAGTAATCCGAACTAGTCTTGTATTTAGGCAATTCTTGAATTCTCTTTATAAATTGAAAATAATTCGTTTAAATTGAATTATCAGAACTGCGTATTTAAAATAGAGTATGACACTTGGGAGTAATTTTATAGGCATGCGGAAAGTTAATTCACATTGGGATTTCATTAACACAGATACAATTTGATTTTGGTTACAGTTTATATTATGTACAGTTTCACTGTTGGCACATAATTTTCGAGCATAAATACATTTATAAATACAGACGATTTTAAAAGATACATATAGATCTGACAAACCTGATTTCATGTCATTTAAAAGTTTTAATTTGAAAGTAAGTTGTAATAATTATAAAATACTATCTCATCGGAATCGCCGAAAATGTATATTAGGAACTTAAGTTGATAGCTCGGATATGTTGATTTTTAATATCGAATAGTGCGATATAATGTAGGAAAAATGCGAAACGCGGTTTAACAGGGTTTCTTGAGTCTGTTTTTAAAATGAAAGTTTTCTAAGATGTTTATACACGATTGAATGCATCAGCAATTCTTAATCAAACCAATGTATATACCTATACATTAAGTCTATATTATATAATATATATTGTACAAGATATATTATATAATATAAAATAAATTTTTCAAAAATGAATTGCAGTTGTTATTTTGACAAACTCAACAAACGAATACTAAAACAACGTCATGTAAAATTGTGTAGTCTATCAACAATTGGCTACGAGAAAGTACTGGACAATATTCGCCTGATATATTGATCTATCGAAAGAATCAATATCTAAATAAATCGGCGTTAATTTCTATATAGTAAAATTTTTTCTGACTTGTTTTCTTTCAACAACAATGCACTGTTCCCCTAAAATTATTAAGATTGACATTTAGCACTGAAGCTAAGACGTTACAAATTTTATTTGAACATCTACAACATACATAAAAATGTTCCATTTTATTTGATATTGACGCGTTTGAGCGTTCGACAGCAGAAGATGATGGTCATGTCAAAATTCAATACAGTCAATGATTTTTTGATTCATAGAATTTTTGCAACTTTGTTATAATTTTCGTTTTAGTTATTTTTCTCAGAATTTGAAAATTGAATAATGAATATTGTAATGATACTACTTAAAGAAAATCGAAAAACGATTTCCACCTTCTTTTTATGGCATTACTGACAAATTCCAATTAACATTTTTGCTTGAGGTCATTCACAATACTTACTCACATTACAATTATTTATATTTTACTTTCTCAAAAAGTAGGTTGTTTGAGAAAATGACATTTATCGCTTTTTATAATAAGCGTCTTCGGTAAACTTGTAACATCAGATTTCTAGCAATACAAATATATGCATTTCAATGTACCTTTAATCCATTTATATGAGATATACAACATTTATTTTTCAAGTTGAAAATATTTCAAATGAATTCGAAACATAATGTTCATTTCAATTTATATAAAAATCTTCTCTGTATAGAAAAGTTATCATTAAAAATTGGTGTGATCTTCATATTGAAATTTTAATACGTAATTGTTATCTTAAATTGATAAAATACCTGCATTGGTTTGTCGATAGGTAATTTTTATTGTAACTTTTAAAATGTCAAATTTCATATTATTTGATGCAATTTTTTCATTGCCGTTATTCAACATTGAGTGGCTGTTTATATATTCTTATAGTAAGTTTCAATCTAAATTGTTCTTAAAATTGTTTTTATTCAAATTGTTTTCTGTAATCTTGGGGCAGTGTTGCTGTACCGAATTAAGCGCAAAGTAAAAACCCTTTCCTTTCATATCATTTTCTACGACGACTTAAAAAAAGTTTACTATGCGACATCAAATGTTTGATTACAAAAATTACAAAAAACGTCCAATTTTCTATCAAATTAAATGGTGTTACGTCCTCGCATTATTTGAAATTGTAAGCTCTTTAACACTTTAATTTTGCGCAACGTTTTTATACGTCTAACTACATGACTGTATAAATTTTGTTATTGCCCTTCTATAGATGTATAAGTATATAGACAGATAATACAAGTGTGTGCGAGGTGACGAGTCCCGTTCCAATTTTGCTATGTCCTAATATCGCACAAATCGTTTAAGCAGGCGAATGATCGGATTGTAGTTCGTTGCTTTCTGGTAATTTAATGAAAGGCAAATCACCACCGCTCCACATCGAATACAACTGTGACCTTGCACATTCCTGCGAATGGTAAATATCTTAATAAATGTAGTTTATTCAAACTACAAGCAACAATCGTAGAATATCAATCTAATAACTTACGCCACCGGTGCTTTCAGACCCTGACCGACTATGAACTGAGAGACACGAATCTGTAGAAGAACTGCTTTTACGTGACGGGAGAACATCGACAGTTCCTGTAAACATTTCCAAAAATTAATTCTACTGTTTTTACGTTTGCAGAAATCAGGTATTTTCCAGTATTTATTTCACCATACCTGGATCAGACTCTCTGTGACAACTAAAGTCATGAATACTGTCTTTACTGTCTCCATGTGCACTGCCGCTTGCTTCACTTTGTTCTAAAATAAACAGACATTAGTGTTTCAAAAATTTGAACTCATTAAAAAAGAATTATTTATCAAGTTTGTACCTGAATCCCTATGTTCTCCACTATGACCGCTGTGATCACTGTCACGATGACCTAACAATGGAAACAATAAACATAAATTTTTCAAAAAATTAATTACACCATCTTTTAGACACTAAGTTAATAAAATAATATTGGTTGTACCCGATTGATCGGAATGATCACTAGAATCTTGAGGCCAACATCTGGGCGAGGCCGTTCTACGGACGTCAGGCCAGATTGATGTTTCATAGTTTGCATCGTAGGTACAAGTAGTCAATGTAACACCGGGGATATTTTGAGTTGCGTAGTTTGATATTTGATTCGAAGGTCTGATGCCTAATTATCACAGAATCAAAATTACACTCTTGCTATTTTCAAAAAGTCAAATACCCTTTTTTTCAATGTTTCAGTTCTTACCTGGCTTACAAGAGAGTAATTGTATAGCTTCGCGCAAGCCATCTTGACTAGTCATGGTGGATGTTTTCCAAACAGAATCGGGTGTCGTGGATCTACTTCGATCGTGATGAGGTATCCTTAATCTAGTTCGAGACTCTTGTCGTGGCCATTCTATGACATGACGACAGTCCCAGGGCATCGACCATCTTCTAACAATATTATCCGTAGAGTCGCCGGACATCTCAGCTGCTGCTGTTTCTGACCATCTTCTCTGAACCTTTGACAAGATAACAATTTACAATTTCACTCAAATCCTGTGGACATTTCTACAGTTGTTAAAATTCTTGCAAACTGCTGTACGATCTGATTGAACCAAACCGGTTGAGTAACTCTGTTTTTTTTTTGTTCAAACTGCTTACATTTTTAATTGCAAGAATTTTCTTTCGATTAAAAAATTCTTTCAACAGAATGTGGATAATTTTGCAGCAAAGTTTTCATTCGTTTTCACTCAACTTTCAGAAATTGCTCGAGTGCCAAGCTCACCTGCAGAGGGAATAACGGAAACGGTAATGGAGATCTGTGTGTATTTTGCTGGAACTGATATGACGACGACGAAGAACCTATCGGAGGTGGAGAACTGTACAAACGTTCAAAACAATGTTGCAATGCAGCAATGTCACATTCGACGTTTCTATTATGAGCGCAGGAACATTCTGCCGTGCTACCTGCAAAAATTATGTCCATCATGTACATCCTTCAAATAACAAAGTTTTCAATATACTTTGATCAAAATTATTTGATTGTACACTTTTTTGATCAAAGAAAATGATTGTAGATTGTATGCTTTCTCGAAGAGAAATTCAATGTTTCGACCGAGTTACACTTCAACGTGTCTATTTAATGGGACATAAATTGTTGGAACAATTCTGAGCACCTGATTTCCCTATCTCTACAATGTCACGGTTACCGCGTCAATCACAAAGGACATCAAGGGTACCGAATTGGTAATTGGAAATGGCAATAAAAAGCACGCCGACGGGACGCTCGGCGAAACTCACCTAAACATTCGCAACATGCGACACAAAACTGGTACTGAAGATTAATGAAGGTCATTAAATTGTCGCGAAGGATATCCTGCAACCAAAAAGGTGACGTGAATAATTGCGACGATAAATCGATGTCACATTGTAATACAAAGTTGCACTATCCTTGAAAACTGTTGAAATTGGCGCAATTGTGATAGAAAAATTTTGGAACTTGACGTGTACTCACATGTTTATCGCCGATATTTTCGAGAATTTCATGATCCTTTAACGCTGCGACGACGTGGTGTTTAACAGTGTTACTAGCTACGTGTGTGGCTCGAGTCAATTCTTCCCAACCAGCTAAACATTGACCTATGAGTCTACACTGTGCTACGGTATCGTGAACTGATAGAAGAGCCTGCAGAGATTGAGCCAATTTCGTACCCGCCGAACATAGGCCATTTAACATCTATTTATAATACGACAAAGGTGTTTATAATCAATTTCTGCACTCAAGAACAAAATATATTTGAAATCAGTTTCAAGAGGTAAAATTAATACCTTTTGAAATAATTATACGGGACAAAAAACCTGACATATTATTTTCTGACTATCTGTTTGAATTAAAAAGTGTTTTAAAATTTTAATCACAACATGTTCAAAGATTCAGTTGCTCCGAGATTTGTAATGAAAATAATTGCTGAAGATTTTTTGTAATTTCTAACATTTTCCTCGTGAAAATAATATGTTCTGGGACAAGCTGGGGACTTCTTAAATGATCATAATTGTTGGGTGATGAAATGTTAATTATTACGGGGCGCGAAACTTACTTGCAAATAAGTTAACCAACTGCCCAGGCATTCGTTCACCTCCATTTGACTCCTAGAAATTTGACTATCACCGGACCTTAAATCGTTTCCGCCTTCAGCCATTTCGAACTAGATTATAAGTGAAATGAGAACTGACGGCTCACCTGATTGAGTAAGAAAAATTGATGTAGTGATCAATGACAATCGAACAATAGAAGACATCTACATTTTATATGCCAACAATATTTTGCTCAACAATGTATAGGAAACAGTCAATTTCGTTCGACAACAAAAGTTAATTTTTAATGATTGCAAAAAACCTTTCTTGCATTAATATGCAAAATGAATTTCTTGCATTTTAAACTAAACGTGTCTGTTCATTGCGAAGCAGAATATATTCACATTTTAGCATAAAAACAAACATATGGCTTTGAAATTAAAAATCATCTAAGTGCAGTTAGTAACAATTTTTGCATTTGTTATTCATGGGCATGCATTGTTATTTTTGTTCACAAAATTGCAATTTTTCTTTAAAAAATGATAGCTGAATGTTTTCACAAGGTGATTTGGTTTCAGGGTGGAATTCAGTGATAATTTAGAGTAATTGTCAGGGAATCTGGATAGAGTATTGATGAGAGCAGACATTCTGCGATAGATCTCGAGGAAGCTTGATAACGAGTTTATCAACTTAGGTGAAACTTACGTCTTTTCTGAGAATCTCCTCTTTGAAAAACGAGGAGAATCGCCAGTGTCGAGGCATCGACGTGGGAGTTTAGTGACCGGCACCATGATAGAACCGCGGCGTGATTGACTCTAGTGTCGGTGCAACTCGGCTGGGAGGATTGTACGCGGTGGAAACAACGCTATCAAGTGCGATTGCGCGACAGTACTGCGAGGCTTACCAACCAACATTGGAAGACAATTCTGCTTAATTGATCGATGTTAATGATAATGTATTTTGTTACTTTTTGCATAGTTTTAGGAACGATACAATTTTTAAATCGCACTTCTTGTTTCAATTTTGAAATAGTTTCCATTTGTGGAATTAGAACAAGTAACATTCGAAAATCATTGTTTGTACTCCAGAAAACATTTCACAAATTTTTTGCAAGAATTGTATGTTGTATTAATATACAAGAATTGAATGTTTTAATTTCTTATTTTCTCTTATTGTTTCTAGGTTTTTTTGGAAATAATTGAAATTTTCAACATTTTTACAGCAAATATGTATTTACGAGTTAGTAACATCGAAAACAGACTTTGCGTTTTTAAAAAATATGATGTTTGAATTGTCCTTGTACGTGAAGGTCTTACAGATGGTAAAGAGGAGTTCCTAACGAATACAGTTGGGTTCCAATAGATGTCTGAGCTGGTATATCAGTGAAAGTATTATATGACTAGTACATACAAATTAGATTTGAAATTTAAAAAATATTTTACCTGAGCATATTTAAAATCTTGTGATTTATGAAAAAAATTTGTATGTATAAGTCAACATAAAACTTTTGTCATTATTGTCGTTTCGTCTAATATCAATTGTATATTTTCAGTTCATTATAATTATTATTTTTTATCTACTTCAAGCATCAGTTGAAAAAATGTGAACGAAAACTTAATGTCAGTTGGTTTCAATGAAATTGAAATCCAAATTAAAAAGTAAACCTGTCAAGTGTACACGTAAGTGACCTTTCTAGGCTGTTGCTATCAACTAATATTTCATGGTATATCAATACAAATAAGTGCGTGTAATAAATGCATGCATTGAATGTAAATATCGTATTGATAATATCATATTACGTTTATCAAATTAAAAACCTTTCTCTTAGCGAGCTAATGCAAAATTTTCCACTCGCGAAATTCAATAGCTGATGATGTAAATAATTGGATCTAATGGAGACGGAAATATGAATGAAGAGTATGTTCCCTTCTACTTACGATATTTACATCATCAGGCATCATCCTCGAAATTGCTGGACGCTTCGCAAACCGAAAGGTTAATGTTATTCATCATACTTGAGAGCAAAAGTGCAAGAAGCTTATTTTGTGAACGCAAATTTTCATAAACAACTTTTATGAGCCTAGTGAAAATTCAATCTCCGTGGCTTATTGTTATAATGATGCAATTTTTAATTGGAAAATAAATGAGAAAAAAATCATCAAAAACCTCTTTACAATGTTACAAAAACCGCTCGAATTTCTGCATGAATGCTTCTAAATGACTTCACTAAAATAATAAATGAACCTAACGTGTACTTAAGCCAAATAGGCAAAAATATGAACCGGTACGGAGAATAATCGGATCCGGCGTATAAATCAACAAATTGATTTTCTGTTTTTTTTTCGTCATACTATACACAGAATTCCTCGTTGTGTCATGGAACTAGAAATTATAATCTACAAACATTACTTTGAATATATCATTCTGAAAATTTCAATTTCCTCTTCCCGTGGTGCTCTCATCAATTATAAACATTTCATAATCATAAACTACAGTTTGCATAAAGTCAGACGGAAAATAAAAAGTTGAAACAACCAAAATTGTTTGTTTCTCAATCCTGCTACACTTTTTTCTTCGACAATAAATTAGTCAATTTTTTGTCCAAACTTTTAAAACGTTGTTTCTAAAATTTCAAATTAATCGCCTGCGGTTATCGGTTTGATTATAAAAAGGCCGACGGGCAAAAAAAATAAAAAAAACCAGGAAGGACTTGTTTTTGTGCATTGCTATTTCAGCTAAGCTGAGTCTCTATAGGTGAAAGGGGCTTGGGCTCCAAACATGACGTCACTGCAAAGTGGAAAAGAGTTAAGAAGTCAAAGGCTAGAGAGAGAAAGGATACTGACATATGTTGAGTGTGACAAGGAAACGTATCCACAAGGACTAAAGTGGATCAAACGCGAGTATGCGGTACCCGAGAGGAGTGCAAAGAAATTTAACGGTAAAGTGAGTGCAACCTCATAGAAGGCTCCGATAACGTGTTTAGGAGTTAGGCTACCAAAGACAGTCACATTAGTGGGAAAAAAATCGCGCTCCTCACCGCTGACCACAACCGCAGCCTTTTTAGAAGGTCACGCTCCACCGAGCGTCGTCGCGAAATGAAAAATTCCGGCAGGAATAACCGGCACGATTTCAATTTAGAAAATATCTCTCAAGGGTTGGACACGATTTAATTGTAGGAAGAAAAAATGTGGTCATAGTTCTAGTACGTGTCTTTTATCTTGGTTCGAGCTGTATTCTAGTCTCGGTATTAATATGCATATGAAAGAAACTCGTTTGGCTGAACTTTATGTTCGGTTTGATTTGTAATCGTGTTTTCATGGCAAGATGGAAAAATGGATGAAATTATGCTCCAAAATGGACGGTTCAAAAATTTACATCATAATTTAACACACGTATACAACGTGTACAACTTCATTCAATTAGAAATGAAAATTACGATTTCCCGAGGTGCTCGAGGCGCACTGGCCATAACAATTTATACTAACTCATTCTCACAACTCTGGGCGTGAAAACGAAACTGAAAAAATCTCGTGATGCCGAAACCGAAATCAAATTTCTCGTTAATCCGAGCGAGAAAAGTGTTAGTTTCGGATTTTATTCCTCATCAAATGCGCCCTCATTCCATAGTTAAATTATTTTTATAATAATATACCCATCAATTTGAACACGTTCAACCATCACCAATTGCATTGAAAATGACGCGTATAATTTTCTTAATTATGGATTACACTACTCTGCCCGACAATAACTAACTAAATGACTAAGGAAAGGTGTGTAACCAGCACTGAACAGGTGGCAAAGTATACTATTTATGATGCTATAAAAAAAAACCAAACATAACAAACCTGAAAAGGAAATTTCAAAATTCGTATAAAAATAACAATTACAATAAAAAGAATCCAAGGGAGCATCATCTGATGCGGGAACCTTTTCACTTTTCAATACCACCGTAACGTCAGCTTTCTCGCGGTTCAAAAATCGTTGGCAATTTTTCGAACTAGATTTCGTGACACTCAATCCCGCTGGATGTCTCCAATTTCCTCTTGGCATGATGCCCGTGGATTAGCGTGCGCTCTCATACTCGGTGGGTATCGTGTTGCACACGCGGGCAAAATAGTTGAAGCTAGTTTTACGCGATTTTTGCATCGCAAAGTATCGACGGTGAAAAAGAGAAAGAGCGAGAGGTAGGCGCCGAGTGAGGGAAGAGAAGAGAGGTCGGCAGTCGCGCAGCCACTCCGCGGTCGACCGGCGAGGCAAACAGGTCGTCGGTTGTTGACTCGGCTCCGTGGATACCCGAAAATAACGATGACAGTACGCGAGCGCGCGTTTCTTCGCCCGACAACAACACGACCGATCATCGTCAAGTCGCACAAATAACCGAGTCATGACAATTTGCAACTTGTGATCGCGCCGAAAATGTTGGCTGAGCGAGTAACTTTGACGCCAGACAAGAGGGATGCGCGCGTGTTGGTGACGTAAATGATAGTACGCGTAGTGTGTTTGATTAAATTTCGTCTGACTTTGGATCGTTTTGTGAAAGTTTTTTTTTTACAAGTGGTTACGCGCGGCGCTTGCGATTGTGTATATCACGAAGTGCCTGTTTCTCACATTCTCGAAGCTACTTCGAGATTGTCAATGTGACAAACCCGAACCCGAGGTCGTGCAGACATGGTCCTGCTGCTCCAAGTTCTGCCGATATTCTTGGTCCTGGCATCGGGTGCCCACGGTGAGACTCATCCTTATGCCTCGATTTTATAAGGAACAATGCTGCGCTCATGTGAATGCATTCATGCACGATTGTTTACGCAAAATTCAATAAAGACTGTGTTAACAAAATAAAAATCGTATCCACAATGTGGTCTTGCTTATAATTAAATTGCGCTCGGTCTTGCGGTCAACGTAGAGAAACCGACTCGTTTCAAGGACACCCCCATAGTGCATTAATAAAATACGTAAGAATAATACCCAGAGAAAAATTGTGCTATGGAGAACGAAAAATAGTCAACCTTGAATTTCTTGTTACACTTTTTCTTGATACTTCCTTTATACTGGCTCGAAAACAGTTACTTTTAGGTTCCAAGATTGTGGCGTGGAAAAAAAGTACAGGAACAAATTTATAATCTCGTTGGAAACCGTGTACAAACATTTTGAATTGGGCAATAAAGGTAACGGTTATTAATCTGAAAATAATTTTGAGAAAAACACAAATTTTTTAAGTAAATGATTTATTTATAAGAATTTGTCGGAATAAAGGTCAAAGCTCCAGCTGATTAGAAAAGGTAAACAATCGTATTTATGGAGAAGTGCACTTTTAACGGTAGATAAACGTTTTGAGTAGCACGATTTTGTTGCAAAAGTAAGTTTTGGACGTAACAACAATATTTAGCCGTAATTATCAGTTTTGAATGCAGATAAAGTTACAAGTTACGCTGGAACAGTCGGAGTGAAAATTTCTCACACGATCCTATGCAATTCCACCGATTAAATTTTCATCCGGGGGGAAAACATTTTCTAATATTAGATTATTTTTCATTGTCTTTTAGATGCCGAGTTTTCATCAGTTGTTATCAGATTCAGTAGTTAACATTGTGAAAGTGTCAGTCAGATTTAAAATGATATAATACAGTCGAAGAAATCTTTCGATAATTGCAAAGTTTATTGATCCTACAAAATCAAAAATTCAATGCATGATTGTTTCATTCATACAGTTCATAAAAACATTAATGGTGCGCTTAAAACCAGATCAATTTGAGATAAGATTTTCTAATAAATTAACCATGTTTTAAATCATTTTCAATACATAAAAATTGTATGCTTTTCGTACACGAACCAGTTGAATTATGACATTATTAGTGTTGGAAAAAAGTACACGTCAAGAGGGTCGAAATTTAGCGTGACAGGGAATGTGTTACAACGGCGTCACACCTGGAAAAAGTCGTTTGACCCGAATTTCGTTGGCCCCCTCAGTCATGCAGTTTGTTTCTCAATCGTCCACTCGAAGTTACCGAAACAGCGTTGCAGTACCGTAAACAAGAAAAAAATATACTTGCCTGACTGTGTGATTAAAAAAAATGCTCAAAATAGAGAGTGGAATCTAGTCACATGCCTAGTTGTGTATGAGTACAGTGCGTTTCCTTCTGTCATTGATATCGTACATTTTTCTAGTAAAACGAAACGCATCGGCTATCCGATTCACGTACAAAGATTTAGATTTCACTTTTTGCTCTCGCTTACTGTGCGAAAGATTTATGACACTTAAATAGCTACTTGCATAAGAGAGCCACATTAATCTTTATTTATAAGAGAGTATAACGCGGTGACAATTGGTCTGCGTGGGAATTTCAAATTCAACAGCTGAATTCCAAATCGAACTAATTTCGTTGTTTCGAAAGATGTTTCCGATGGCGAGCGTTGATACCATTTTAATTAACATCTTGTACAGAATATGAGTATGAATCTTTTTTTTTTACTCCCGAACAAACTAAATCTCTCGATCTGTTTCAAGTTAATTACAACCGATGTTGAATTTACGCAAAAAACGCGAAATAAGTTGGCGAGCGAAAAAAGCACAACGGTTCATTAGTGGCGTGTCTGATAAATTGATGGAAGCCATAAATAAAATTTTTGTCAGCAAATGATTTAAGCGTGATAGCGGTGTAACGTGTAGCATGATACGGAATTCCTGTTCAATCATTAATTCGTGCAGCTTGACCAAAGTAGTAAGTGGCGTTACACATACAAAAGGAAACTGATAATCTCGCGGTGGGATAGACTTAACATTTAATTCCGTCTGCACGGCAAATTCGAGTGGAGAACGTGAAACAGCGCGCCAACACCGCCCACACGTTCCATAATTCCTTCGACTTGGCTTTGCCTTGACAATACCGAGCTGCATCAAGGCAGGTGACGCGCACCGACTCAAAATCACACAGAGTTCAAGTGCATTTTCGGACTTCGAAAGCCTCTAGAATATAAAGCAATCCACAAAGTCACACGCTGCATGTCCTTAAACTTTTATCTACTGATTGACAAATCAAGGCAAATTGTATAGTTGCGCATGACGTGTAATCACAATTACGGTAAATGAAATGTAGTTTTGTGACAACCAAGAATTTTCCCCCAAGATTAGAATTTATCTTTATATCTCGAATGCAACGCCTATTTGAAAGATGATTTATTGCAGTTAATGCATACGAAACGAAAATCGCGAAAAATTTGATTTACAATATAAAGACAAGTTTTTTCAGTTGTCATTGTGAATTTCTTCATCCTTTAAAAGATGAAGAAATAGATGAGTTTATTATGTTTACATTTTTTAATTGTGCGACGTTTAAGTGTGACGTTTAATTTTGAAAAATTAATGGAGTGTTTGAGCTATAAGTGAATCTTGAAGACAGGTGGCACATGTTAATTTCGCAATACGGTTTCAAATTGAGATAGATGCACAGACAAGTGTTGTAACTTACGCAGGGCGGCATTCATGATACGCGGCCATTTGAACAATGGGATTGAGAAAGCGTATGGATATTATAAGACGCACTGCATATGGGTACTGTTTCTCAGTCTCGCTTGCGCCAAACGTGTGCGTGGATTAATTGCCAAATTTTATTATTAAATCAATTTCAAATTATTCAATTCAACACACAATGCAATTGAACTCATTTTTCAAAGTAGACTATTCACATCATTTTCATTCAGTGTTTTAGAAAGAATAACGATATTTTGAACGACTTCAACTTCTTTTAAATTTAAGGTTACGACACAATTTGCAAATTTAAACATTTGAATCTGACTACTTTACATTCAAAATTCGAACCCTTAATTTTGAAGATGATTATTTATTGACATTTTTACAACGCCCTTAAGCTAATGGATATATCGATGGTATTATAGATACCCCATAAAATTGTAACAACACCACCTCGAATTATTTATGCGTACATAAAAATCAACCTGCACTTAGCACCGAACGTATTGGCACGAATAAATCAAACAAATTGTGAGAACCGTCAGGTCATTACTGACAAAGAATTATCAATTTATGCGACTTAGTTTGCGATTTTGCACAAATTAACGCACCCGCTTGCAATCTTGAAATTCCGTTCAAGATTATTAATTAAAGTACAGCGTTAGCTTCAAATTTATTTGATCACGCTGTTCGCATAATATTTGATATGTTCATTTGCCAATGATTTATTGGTTGTAGATTAATGACCATATTCCACAAATATTTTTGCAAACGCGGTTCATGCACCTGATCAGTATATTATTAATGAATATAAAACTCACTCTACAAATCGCCATAATAAATAAAATACAGGCTCTGTCTGAAAAAGTGTAAGTAAACAAAAAATGACGTAAAATATTGGTTTCAATAATATACAGAGTGAAATCATAAATCCAGCTAGGTTTTGGTGTTTCGTCACAAAATTTTGATTTATATGAGAAAAAGTTGAGATTGAGAAACGATCAGGTCGATGGGCTTGGAATCTCGTTGCTGATTAAACGCCATTTCCGAAACAAAATTAACTAATTAGTTATCATTGAATGGTCGACGTGAGCACTGGCGCGCGAAGCGCGGTGCAATCAAAGATACGGTCGAATAAAAATCTGGCAGAATCTTTGTTTGAAGCCGGTACGCTGGATTATATCTGAGCATTGCACCCAGGAAACGTGTCCAAGAGCAGCAGCATTATTTGCAGCAACCAAGTTTCGTTCTCGCAGCAACGCCCGCGCGACGGCTCAGTCGTATCGTGTATCGTCGGAGAGTATCGACCTCGATCATGCGATATATCGTATAGCCACACCTACTTTCTACCTTCCTGGACAATGCAAACGTTAACGCACTTAAATCACCTTCGTAAAACTCCGGGCCCAGATTTAATCCTCGGTCCCCTTGTACATTTTTTGTTCTTCACTTGTTACAGTCTGCAATGACACAATAAGAATCTTCTTGTGACAAGTAGATTATCATGTCATTTTTGTCGAGAATAATTTGAATAATAAAATACCAATAAAACACTGTTGGGAACGAACTGCCCGAAATGAAAAAATAGTTGACATAATTAGGATTAAGAGAAAAAGGCATTGTTAATCTCCAGCTGACATTCCATCTTACTTTTTTTGTCGCAAAAATGAACCATTTTCCCTTTAACGTTTGAGCGATTATTTTTTATGGCGTGAAAATAAAAGTCTGAATCCCATCAAGATTTGCGTTGCGACGCAAGATTAGTAATCTCGCGGGTTTGCAATGAAAAAATATATGGTACGAACCTTGACGATCTGCGCTCAATTTTTAACAACCATTGGTGTAATTACCTGCGCACTATTTACAGCTTTCAAAGAAGCTAACGCTTGACAATTTGACTTCATTTCACAATGGTAAATGGATTTCTAACGTTTGAGTAAACGTTGCAATAAACAGTGGTCTGAACTGCAACTCATGAGTTTGCATACATATCTTGAGATTGAAAGTCTTGCGTTTGAGAAAAAAAAACTGAAATGAACACACCAGTGATAATAAATGGTTATAAATCGTTCGTACGCACGCGGAATCAAATTAACGCGATCCGCGTATCTTATGTAAACTAATTGACGGAAAATCGCGCGGAACAAGCGCACATCGAGTGCCCTGCGGTTTCGCCTCGAGAATAGTTGGATACTTTCAACGGATTTTGCATGCGAAAATCTGCGCAAAGAAAAAAGTATGCAACGTCAAAATTAAATTACATGCACGATCTCTCGATACATTTTACAAGTAAAAATTATTTGTAGGCCTCCCAGATTACGTGATGTTGGTTTAAGTACTACTTTATAATATTTACCAATTGTACAATTAGAAAATAACTTAACGCAATATGTCCAAAACTCGCGTTACACGTCCTCGGGTTTTACTTCACGTCCATTCAAATTTGTTGGATAACAGCCTAAATTTTACTTCCTTGCACAGGCATTTAAACTTTTTACACGGAGGTCACATTGAAGGATTAACAAATCTTAGTGCGTACCGTTTAAATCATGGTATTGCCTAATTTGAATATACCCATGCTTGCATTCGTTGTTTTGAATTATGTAACATATTTTATTACGGAGATTTGATTGTGTAAAATGTTATTATAAAAATTATAATTAACTGTTTACAATAAACAAGCACGCTAGTTTGTGGCAATAACTTGGGTAGTAAAAAATGAAAGAGTCGAGACAAAAAGAACTGTCTTTTTATACCCGCGATCATAAACATTCTTGATCTCTGACAATAACTATAAAGATAGACATTTTCTTACAACTCACGCTGGAAAAATGTCGACAATGGTCAGCTAAAAATACAATGTAATCCCTGATCTATTTACTGTACACGAATTAATGAAACAACAAAGTTTAATTTTCAAACGTTGCATCAATCGTTTTTGCTTCATCAAAAAAGTTGATTTGGAAATCGAAATCAGTCACCATAATATTTGACAGATTTCAATTTGGAATATTTTTTATTAATATGCTTTCCGTTAGTTGTGTTATAACACTCGGACATTCGTAACGTAATGTGAATTTGCACAACGGCATCCGCATGGTGAAAACAAAAGGTGACATTGTACCGAACGATAAATCGGTGATACGTGATAGGCGTGTTTATCGGTGTCATAACAAAAATCACGAAATTAGCTAGCGCGTCGTAACTGCAAAAGCTCTCTCGCATCTTTCAAAACCTGTCACCTTTGACGTGACTAAAATGTTTAAGCCACTTACGATCGTGAATCGAAACACACACTGCTGACCGATATTGCTGAAATGCCGTTATTTCAGCTCGCAGGAAGAATTTCGTAACCAAGTAACCCAGACCCGCGTACACTGCGAAGAATCGAAGATGAATGCGCCGACCGGTTTTTTCGGGCACCCCAACTGTCGTGACTCATTCGACGAATAAATACCGCCGCAACAACAGCGAAGACTTTTGATCCGAATAATAGATACCTGACCATTAAAAATAACTTTCAGCAGAAACTCTTTTTTAAAATAAATTTTTTTTATCTCCGCTAAAAGATTTCACACAGGTTTTAAAACCTTGAAAGTCTATAAAATTGGCTTCTAAATAAATCTACAGGAATAAGTAAATAAAGCGGTCCTTACGAGACAGATTTTTTTTCTTTTTTTTTTTTTTTCATTCAAGTTAATTAAGTTTCCATCGTCGGCGTAACTGCAAACACCGATATTCAGAGTGAAAGCATACTTCGTTATCGTCGAGGCAGCAACTTCAAGAAGCAAAAGCCGAGGTGAGAAAATTGCGTGGGATTTGCTCAATGTTAATGATGGCATCTCCAGCGGTTTAAGCGGCGCGATATCATCCACGAGCTGACCTTAGCTTTTCTTAAAACAGCGACTTCCAGGCTCGGATGCATGTGTGAGTACGCACACACTGTAGTGATTGTCTGTCGACAATTAATTTGCGAATTTTTGCGCATTATCAAAGACTAATTTTTTGTCTTCCGCAATTTACATAAGAAACTGTGAGAAAACGTAGCTCGTCGCGATGAAAAAATTAATAATCATCCACTTTCGCTGTACGCACGCATGATTGATTACAATTTTGCAACTTTAATAGATTCCACAAACCAAAATCTGCACCGTTATATTAATTAGTTTACTTTTAGGATTCTTTATTTCCTTGAAAAAGTTGGTATTGTTTTCGGTTGAATCAATGGGTCGATTTGCAATGATAAATCCAAGGAGTTTCCATGAAGAATTTCTCCATTATTCATCGCGGTTTACTGCTAAAGACACACGAATAATATAAAAATAACTTTCACTCGAAATAGAAATGGTGGTATATCATTATTGTTTAGACATAATCAGTTTTCTCGTTCGCCGTGATTATCATCAATTATTTCTTGTCGCAAACCGGCATTACGAGCGTAATCGGATCATCGCTGCCATCAGTTATTCGGCTTACATTTCACGTTTAATAACTTCATCCGGAACTCGGGGGCTATTTAATTTTATTCCTATTCCATAGCTTAACCCCTTCGCGTACCGAGTTATTATCCCCGACGAAATTACAACTTGAGGAGCACAAAACTTGAGATCATAGCGGCGGAAAAATACAGAATGGGATGCACGACAACTTGGCCAGCCGTTTTATTTCCCGTAGAAAAATATTTTATTGCAAATTACGAGAGCTGAGAGAAAAGACTTGTACTTCACTTCCTGAAAGTAATTCACGAACGAAATTAATCGTTATTGATGGCTACGAGCAGTCCAACAAATGAAATTGTTTCGAAGCCGACGTTTAATGACTGATCGTTGTGTGCAATTTTTGCGCCCGAATCAATTCCGATAACGGCAAAATTGTTTTTTGATTTGGAACACCCAACTGCAGAGGTCGTTTTGTCGTTTCAACTGATCATTATTCTTTGTGATGATGTATTTATATTAGAATCACATTGTGCACATTTGAAATCTTACCCATAGTGAACTGCGTACAAAATACTTTCTCCGTGTAATGAAACAGTCTGGTAAACGTGTGCGCGTTAGGTCACAGAGTGTTCATTGACTGCACTTGTAAACAACACTTCATAATTAGAAACCATATTTAACGTGAGTTTTCTGACTCACAAACAATCAACAATTAGCAAAACGCTTATGTAGTTTATAAACACAGCCTGTACAAGTTCTAATCTTTGAAAACTATCGTTAAAACAGTACCCACATTTTTTTACTAAAAAAAGTATATCTCTAAAGATATCAAATAAAACGCTGATCTTAGAAGAAAGCATATTTCCTTATCTTTTTATTGCGGTTTTTTACCAGTTCCAAATAGTTTCAAATTTTGCGGTATTGCGAAACAGTGAGTTGTTTAGAAAAAAAATAACATAAAAGTTGCCTCATGCCAATTCAGTCTAGATTTTTACAACTTCCTGTTTCTACAGTTATGTTTTGGATCATTGGTATAGAACGCGAGTGTAAGGTCAAACATGAGGACGAAGAAAAAGAGTGGAATCCGAATAATGTTGGTGGCGTGGGATCTTGACCAAGGCCGAAGAAGCGCGGTACCATCGATTACCTATTCTGCGCGTTGAAAGTAAAAGATGCAGCAAGCGAAACGTCCAAATTTGTAAAAGAAAATTTTCCACCATCAGACTAAGGAAGACATGGTCCCACTATCAGTTAACACGCCTTGACATCCTTGCCGAGCTTTTTCCCTTGATGGAAAAAATACGTAATTACTCTTTTTTGTGTTTCAATTGTAATACAGAGGATTAATCATGGAATGCAATCTATCCGTGACTTGTCAACACAATTGTGAAATCTTTTGATTAAACGTTTAGTGGAACGATGAACTCTTCTCTCTAATTGTGATTTTGTTTGTGTTCCATAACTTTTATTTATTACAATTTTTCATTTGATCGAGAATATTTTAACGATGTTATTTTGCCTGGGTTATTAACATGTTGAATTACATAAGTTAGTATTATCCGTAATCGCAACATAATTTTCGTCGTGAAAACTGATATAATAAACAGCGTAAGATTACGAGATAGTAATTATTTATCAGTCGTTTGAATTTTGCATAACACGCATGCATGTGATTATAACATAACTCGATCCATCGTTCCAGAAAATAATAGAAACGCAACGAAATCGAACAATTCACACGACAACGGAGAAACATGAAATTAATACGTTTGTTTCATAATTGCTGAACATCCGGCCTGCTTGTACGTGATGACACGTCAAGCCGGCAAATCGTTCTCTCTTTTAAGAGCGAGCATGCCTAGACCTTGTCATCAAAGACAGCGGCGAAAATAAACTACCGTTTAATCATTTCGAAAGTACTATTTTCCACTTTTGAATCGTTGTTTTTCACTCCAGGCACCCATCATAGAAAGTGGAACACTGGAGCGTTTATACGTACCATCGCATTTTTATTATTCCAAATATAGAACACGCACGATCATTTTATTTGCCTGCGAATTTCGCGCGCGAAAACTGACTCTAGTCATGCAAACCATACATAAAGTCTAATTATCGATCTCATTTTCATCGTCGTCTTTGTAGTCTTGATTTTTCTTTTTCGATACTACGTGGTTGATCTACTTTTTTCTACATTTTTTATTAATGGTCAGTAAAATATGCGATGAAAAACTGGGTTGCGTGATTTTGCATATTTCAGTGATTGAAGCTTGATTACAATCATCGATGGTGAATCTCGATTGGATCTCGATTTAAATTGAAGAATAAAAAAATTATGAAAAACAAAAGAATGGCTGATGTTGCGTTATTATAAAAAAGATTTAATTATTGCCAAGCGATTGATCGTTATCAAGAAATGATGAGTTCGTGAGAAGGACATCTAATTGCAACACTGAATAAATTCGAACTCGAGATCTCATGAAAAGCGATAAACTGCGTTACACAACCGATCAGTTCATTGAACTTGATATCTTTTTTTTTCAGGGACAAAATGCGGTAGACCAGCTGTTCCTATGAACACCAAGGTATCTCTGTCGGACGACTCGCTGAAGGCTGGAACTGTTGCGAGTTACACTTGTGATGCAGGCTACGAGTTGTTCGGGTAAGACAAAAATCCAACAAGTTTACCGTATACTAATCAAGCTTGCGATAACCATGTCGCTAAGGAGCAACGGTAAACGACAAACGTTTTCAAATGCCATGAAAACGTAAGAATAGTAACTGTGTCGTGCAACGGTTTGATGCTATCCAAGATAGGCTTTTATATTAATAATCACTCTATTAACATAATTCCAATACAACCTAAACCAGTTTTGCTATTGAAATTACAGTCAAACAAGTTGAACACAGAACAGCGACAAGATCAGGAATTGATTATAAACAATTGTTTATAATCAATTTTAATCAATTTTAAATCATTTTTTTGTTTGCAGATCCAGGACGCTCTCCTGTAACAGCAGAGGAAAATGGGAAGGAGAATTACCTTTTTGTGGTAAACATCAAATTGAATTAGTTACACGAAAATTAGGCTTTGAAAATAATTACAATTAATTAGATTAAGCTTGTTTGAATGATCTTGCGAGATTAGACTCCTGTGAAGGTACACATGAGACAAACAGTGATGAGACAACAGCTGCCTACATTATCATAATTATACCGAGAAAATAGTCTTGTGTACACCTATTCTGAAGAGTGTATACAGTTCGCCCTCGTTGCACAATCTGCATCAGCTTCAGAATTTTAGAAATAATTTCTGGCTTAGAAATGTCCCGTTATGGTTGCGATAAGTACCCGCCAAGTTTCTGCAAAGTGCTCTTCTTCGTGCAATTTCAGAGCCATCTTCTTGTTATCTCCATAGTTTGTCTTACGATTAGATTCATTAAAACACAGTGTCTACAATTCAACACACTAATCAATTCCAACCGGACATTATAAATAACGATGTCGTTCACATTTTTCTTCTACCTTTTCACGACATTTTAAAATGTGAAAATCTACTTTCGTCAGTTTTTACGACCAAAGAAATTTCCTGGATCATTTTAAAAACTCAGATGACTTTTCAGTTTATAGTAATTTCCTGCTTATTTTAGTTTTTGTTTTTCAACTTGAGGATGAAAACAATTCCACGCACGACTGCACTTTCCTTCCTGAAAGTTTTAACATCATTTGACAAGATTTTTTTCAAGGATATGAAATATATAAAAAAAGAGAGAAAAACTATTTCATTCAGTTCGATTAAATATAGATAAATCATTGCATCCTTGCTCTGATATTCAAATTCAATCTAATATGAGTTACACGACTCAAACTTGTTTTACATCTAACAATTCTTGCGCGATAAATAATTTATTCTGTAAACTCGTTGACCACATTTAATATATAAAATTCAAGGTGCGCCAGGGTATCAACTTCCCTTCGGTTTGTTGCAGTTCTTTAATAATGCCGAGCGAAATTACCGATCGCTAATAGTAAATCATTACCTTTCATTAAACATTGTCGTTTTTACAACTGGTCATTGAGCGGACAATTCATTCGCGAGCCCTCGAGCGTATTGTACAATCAGTGCTAATTAATACACAAACGCCGTCACCGGTCGGCATCTAAGGTGCACTTCTCTTTCTATCGTGAGAGAAACGAATTCGTTAATTCAAAACGTGGAAGCATGGATGGGAAATATCTTTCCCACTTTGTGTGCAGTCTTGCCCAAGAATTTCTACAGACACGTGTATGCGGTATAAATAACGCGATCTTGATTATCGAAATCACGTAACCAGCAAATTCGTTCGCTCTCGTTTCACTTTGCACTACGTCAAGATAAAACAAATGTTTGTTGCCAGTTTTTTCTCCTTCTTTTTCAACAATTTAGATATACAAACACAAATTTAGATAGTATGTTTTTCTGCTCGGTCATTCAAAGCACCAATTTATAGTGATTCACACGCATTACAACATTTGCGCCAATAAGTTTACCCTTAAAATAAATTCAACTGTTTACGTAAGAGTTTATCTGAGATTTTTGCACTTTTGGGCTTTTCAATTGAATTGGCAATAGAGTTATCAGCTCCTAATTCTGGATTTGCACCTTCTTTATCGCAGGAACGAACGTTAGCTTTCGAAAACCTGTTAATCAGTCAACTACTATAAGGGGAGGCGATGCAAACCATGGGAATGACGGTGACTTTGGCACTGAACACGATGGGAAGAGATGCACTGAGACTCAGAGCGAACCAAGTCCTTGGTGGAAAGTTGATCTTCTAAAACCATTTGCTGTGAAGGTTGTGAGGGTCACGACAAGAGGCTGCTGTGGTAAGCCAATTGTTCTTGAAGTTAAAAGAATGGACCATTAGTTTACTAATTATAATTTCAACCTTTGAATTCACTTTTCAGGCCACCAACCATTACAGGACATCGAAATTCGTGTTGGAAACAGTAGCGCAGAGCTTCAAAGAAACCCACTCTGTGCCTGGTTTCCGGGTACTATAGGTGAGCTTATTATATTTTAATTAAAAAAAAAACAAATCATTGAATTCATAAAGATCACAATAATTACCTGACTTGAATGCTCAACTCGAATAATTCGTTTAATTACAGAGGAGGGTATTACAAAGACTTTCACATGTGCCAGAGCTCTTGTAGGGCAATATGTATTTTTGCAACTTGTCGGTGTCGAAGGTAGTTTAAGTCTGTGCGAAGTGGAGGTATTCGCGACCGATGGTGAGATTCGTTTACACTTGAAAAATTTTTTTTAAATCACTTCATTTTTTTCATTTGTTGTTATTTTTTGTCACAGAGTTTTCAGTGGATAGATGTGTCCAAGCAGGCACATCCGCAGAGGCCGATCTAGTAACGTTCAATAGCACTTGCTATGAGTTTGTTATTAAGAAAGGTGGATCCTTCAAAGAGGCAAGAACCTATTGTCAGTCTCGAGGCGGTGATTTAGTCCATGGATTTAAGGTTGGTCTACATGTTCAAACTAATTATGCTAATTCATACATTATGCTAATTTCAAAATAAGACACCTTGGATTACAACATTGTCAGCTCACCGAATTAGGTAGCCGTCTTGTATTACGTGTTTTAGACCAGGCCATTGTACTATTGCAATTTAAATTGAACAAGATCTCTGTTGAAGATTGGATTGACGATAAGTCGTTTCCACAGATAAACTCAGCAGCAACATGAAATCGTTTTGCAGGCCTGAAAACACTTTGCGTTTTTTCGATGAATCAAAAACTTTGATGAGATTTTTCTTGGAACATTTCGCATGGAATAATTAAGAGCAGAATGAAAAAAAAGAACAAAAAAAAACAAAGAAACCAGGCCTGGGAATTACATTGAAATCCTATGTTTCATTTCTGATGGTCTTCTCAAATTTACTTTGCTCCAAATTAATTCCTTCCTTGCAACATTAATTTATGCGCCGATCTAGTGTATTTTCAATACAAAAAGAAAAAAAAATAACACAAAACTTCACTGTAAATGACGGTTGTACGTTTCTATCAATTGTGAGAACTAATAACCTTTGCAAGAATTTGTACCCTTCGCTTAACAATTGTTCATGCCCATTACAGAGCGCAATGAAAGAAAAAAACAGCATTTTCTAAAATGAAAAGACAGAAATGCCGGACACCTATAATTTTTCCCGCTAATTGAAACACAATTTATTCCGCAGGGTATATCGTCGACTTTCATTTTAAACAACCTTGAAAGACGGAAAGACGAGTTGCAAACAAAACTGGTCTGGATAGGAGCACAAAAGGAGCCGCTAATTACCGCTCGGACTTGGCGCTGGGTCGACGGTAAGAAAAAAGTCGCAGTTTTGTTCATAAATGTTTCCATCATTTTCATTTGACTCTGTCACTTCCGTCGGTGAATGATATTTTCCTTCTCACAATTTTCGCGAATAACATTGGGATCGAGTGCTTCTTGCTGCCGATCTGCGTCGACTGTGAGAATCAGGTCGCCAAAGTCCAGCACGTTAGATAACTGTAGTGGGATCATTTGTTTCCTATAAAGATTGATTCAAACGACGATTATCTAACAATTACGTGATTCGCATGTCACAACTTGCCGCCACATCGACCGATCATGTCTCTCGATTCTGCAACCAAATTATATTCAATTGTCCGAATTATCTCAACTTTGAGAATGATCAGCCCAAATCCAACATACCAAGTCTAAATTGTGAGACCCCTTTTTTGTTCAATCTGGCTCTTGTCTTCTTGTTTCCACGGTATGACAATTAAATACACTCTTCGTCTCAAATTTTTGTGTGTTTTGTTTCTTATTGACAATTAACGTGAACCAAAGAATCCGGTGGCAAAGCATTGTGTCAGAATGACTAGAACGTGAAAGCGGAGATGTGTCGAAAGCGACAGGAAGCAGTCTTTTGCCCGATGCGACGCAAACGATAATGATTAGAGTTGCAGTTTTTTGCAGTACTTTTGCGAAACGCAAGTTGATGTGAAAATTTGTTATAATTACCCGTCCGATTGCTTCTAAACGGAACAATTTTCAACTTGACAACAATCGCGAGAAAGACATAAAGTTGTGACGGTCTTTGCACATTTTTTCCACCGCTTTCAAGGCCGTTCGCGTTCCGACATTGCAACCAATAAATCGACCAGGATGTAATTCAAGTTTTTCGGAATTTTTCACAGGGGAGGTCGTTTTGAAACCACACTGGGGTAAGGATCAGCCCAATAATTACAACGGTGAACAAAATTGCGTCGTTCTGGACGGAGGACGAAATTGGCTGTGGAATGACGTCGGTTGCAATCTTGATTACCTGCCCTGGATTTGTCAAAGCAGTTAGTATCTCTGAAAATGAATCAATTTGGAACCACATTCAAAAAATTCCAATTCCATTCTAACTGAACTGATTTCCGTTTACAGAACCATCTCTATGTGGAAGTCCAGAACAGACTGAAAACACGACAATCAACGGTTTAAACAGAACAATTGGATCAACGATCGAGTACTCTTGTCCAGAAGGTTTTATGCTGGTTGGATCGAAGACTCGTACCTGCGAAGCCAGCGGTTTCTGGAGCAACGTTCCACCAAGTTGCAAATGTTAGTATAGGATGCTTAATGTTGTATGACGATTTTCAATTTGCCCCTCTGGTGTATTAGTTTTTTTCACTTGTTACGTGCCATTTACAGTCGTTGATTGCGGCAAATTGGCTGAATTAGAAAACGGCCAAGTGAAACTGGCGGACGGACGAACGACGCACGGAGCGCTCGCTGAATTCACATGCAAGGATAATTATACCCTGGTAGGAGACGCGCGCAGGAGATGCGGCGACGGAGGCATTTGGAGCGGACATCAGCCGCAGTGTTTGTGTAAGTGCAACTGCATAATCAATCACAATCTTAGCATTGCACAACGCTCAGCGTTTCCAAGATGAAAATATGTACCTTACGGAGACAATTTTCTGCGAGGATTATTACAGGCTATTGTTATTCATCTGATTAGATTTCGTCTGACATAATTATATAGATTTATACGACTTTTCAAACGTTTTCATATTGGAGCTCTTTATCCTTAGAGGTGTTTTTTAGAATGCAATTTTCTAATTAAAATTATTGGACGATAGAAAAATAAATACAATGGTGAATAACATTGTTGTCTGATTGATTCGAAGGCTTTTACAAAGTTATGGCGAATTTATGGAAATGTGCTGAATCTATTGAAGTTCTTAATCATAGTCACGAAATCACAATTTCGCAGATTGCTTTTTCGATTCTTACCAACTCTGAAAATTGTTTGATCAATCTTACCAAAATTGTTTGCTCGTTACCAAACTTTCACGTTTATTTTGGGAGACTTTTGTTTTCACGAATAACTAAATTATGGTTCTCGTTTCAGTTGACTGGTGTTCCGACCCACCGGAAATCAACGGCGGTTTGGTTTCAGTAAACGGAAAGAGGGTTGGATCAACTGCTACCTACACTTGCCAAAATGGGTTCATCTTGTTCGGAGACAATGTACGATACGAATTCAGATCCCTCAAAAAATAACAAAAATATATACAATAGAATTACTTGATTCATTTCAAAATGTCAAACTTTTAAACTTTTTTTCAACTTTGATGTTTATCAAATGTTAAATGATAAATTTTAATGCATTTTTAATACCATATGACGAGTGAAAGGTACGTGAATTGAAATTTTCTGCTAAAGGTCCTGACTTGCGATATCGGTGGTCAATGGTCGGGTAAAAGTCCACAGTGCCGTTTCATTGACTGCGGAGCCCCAGCGCAAATCGAATTTGGATCCGTGGCATTAAATAATGCCACTACCACTGTCGGCAGTATCATTACCTACACCTGTCGAGCGGATTACTGGCTCGTCGGCGAATCCAAACTCGAATGTACAAGGGAAGGCAAATGGAACCACGAAACACCATCTTGCGAACGTAATACTCCACTTCCGCTATGTAGTAATACTGCAAACGCTGTTCACAGATGACATTCGTACTTGTGAACAACTATTTGCAAAAGCGAAAAATGATTTTGCAAATCATTAATTATAATTTCGTTGTTTGGTTACATTTGAAAATAGAAAAGCTTTTATCATTCTAGTAATTACTTGCGAGGAGCCAGAAGTTCCCGCTGGGAGTTACGTGGTGGGCTACGATCTGAACATCCACAGCTCCATCGAGTACCACTGCGAAGGTGGATACCTTCTGCGAGGCGAAGCAAAACGCACTTGCGGTAAAAACGGCGAGTGGTCCGGTGAGGTACCAGTTTGCCAATGTAAGAAACGTTTTCAAACATAATTGAAGATCGCATTCTGGCTTTCGTGCCTCTGATCTAATCGTTTTCGTGATTCCAGACGTTGATTGCGGTAAGGTGTTACCGGTTTTGAATGGAGCAGTGGACTACGCTAACGGAACAACCCATTATAACAGCGAGCTCACTTACACGTGTTCGAAAAATTATAGACTAAACGGTGTTGCTCGAAGATATTGTCTCGATAATGGTCAGTGGAGTGATGCTACACCTAGGTGTGAAGGTACGAGATTGAAATCACGCGTTTGAACATTTTTTTCAATTTAATTTTTTTCTCTCAAGTTCTGTTTTTTTATTTGTCTGTTAATTGCTATTTCAGAAATACGCTGTCCGGAACCAGTTTTAGCAGAGCATGGAATTCTATCGGTGACAGGAAACGACAGAATGTACGGTCGCACCCTAATAAGAACAGGAACCGCCGAAAACTCAAACACCGGAGCAACGTCTTACAAAATCGGGGCGTTAGCAAAATACAGGTGCGAAAGAGGTTACAAAGTGGTTGGCGAGCCTCTGTCAACCTGCGAGGATAGCGGAAAGTGGAGCGGCGAGGTGCCACAATGTGTTTGTAAGTGAAAGTTTGGTAACCCTCTTTTTTTCTTTTTTTCATCCGATCTAAATGCAATAGATTGTGCGAAACAATCGTTGATGCAATTGCGTCAAGAAATCATCTCAGTTTCCGCTCGTTTCATTTTCTATTGACTGCCTTTTTTCCAGACGTGGATTGCGGAAAACCGGAGAAGATAAAACACGGAAGATTTACTCTGACTTCTAATGCCACTTATTATGGAGCCGCTTCGATTTATGAGTGCGACGAACATTATGAGCTCGATGGTTTTGCAAGAAGATTGTGTCTGGAAAATGGCACCTGGAGTAGCGAAACGCCTATCTGCAAAGGTATCTTGAAAAATTATTTTTGTTTATGTTAAAAAAACGTACTTCTTCGTAGTAACATTTATATTATTAATAAATTTATTGTGTGTTTCAGAAATCCAATGTAAAGATCCAGAGAATTCAGGCGTTTTGATCACCCAAGTCTCAACTCACAGTGTTGGTGGTATGGCTCACTACAGCTGCCCACGGGGTTACCATATGGAAGGAAATGAAACGAGAATATGCTTGCAAAACGGATCTTGGAGTGGAATTGCTCCTGCATGTTTCTGTAATTATACATTTCATTAGTCTTTTAATAATACTTTTCCAACTATAAAACTTTTTAAAATTCAACAATATGAAACCTTTTTTGAAGTGACTTAACAAGCAAATTATTGAAACGGCTTTTCTTATTTAGCTGTTGACTGTAAAGACCCAGGAATGATAGACAATGGACGAGTTATTGTGGTAAACGGTTCAACAACATATGGCGGAGCTGCAGAGTATCATTGTTTACCTCAATACGAAAGGATAGGACCATTCCTAAGAAAATGTTTGGATAGTGGAATGTGGAGTGGAGAAGAGCCACGTTGTGAATGTAAACACAATGATTACTTAGTTTAATTTACAAAAAACTTACTACGCATAATGATCAAATTTCTAATCATTGTAAAACCTTTTCACAGTGACGACAAACGAAGTTGCAGAAGCTCAAGGCGTTGGTACCAGTGTTGGAATTGCTTCCGGCGTGATTATATTTATTTTAATTATTTTGGGATTAGTTTATTTAAGATTGTAAGTGCCCTTTGAACATTTAAAATTCTTTGAAATAAGATAGGCAAGAAAGATGATGAATCATCAATATTTTGCAGACGAAAAGCTACACCAGTTAAGAATACCGAAAATGTCCAAGCAGCTGAAAGAAAGGAGGACCAAAATGCAGCTGTCATGTCGTATGCAAGTTTGAACGATGGTACACCAAATACCATGTATGAAAATGTTCCTGAAGATGGTCTCTATGACAACCCCTACCATGCTTATGGGTAACTTAATTTTTTTTCAAAGCGCAAAGCTGATAAAGTTAATCAACTGGAATTATTGATTTTTAAACATTTTTTCAGTAACTATGGCGGCCATGGCAGAAGAGTTTATAACAACAGGTCGGGTCATTACGAAGCCGAGCCAGTGTCCCACAGAAATGGAATCACAATAAATGGTGTTTCGGTGCGATAGTCTCAGCCCATAGATGAACCTTCGATTGCCTAAAAAGTTATTCATGTTTTCAAACAAAAGCTTTCTCTTAATTTATTGTGAACATCTTACCTTGAATTAAAAAGAGTAGCGTTAATTTATCTTTGATTATAACTATAGCTAAAAAACATGTATAGCAAACTCTTTTTAATATCAAGTTACAGGTACATAAGTTGTGAGTTATTTTAAAAGAGATATTTTCTTATATTGAAATCTTGAAAGCTTTGAAGAAATCCCTTGTGAATTTTTTACAACATTGAAGTTATTTGGTTTATTTTTAGTTATTTTGTATCTGTTGAAACTGTAATTTTATCTTCTATAAACAAAAATTTGCAAGGGAATAGATGTTATGACAAAACACAGTTTTTTATGAAGAATTTCATCCACATCTTCACCAGTAGAATATTTATTGTAATTAACCAAAGCCTACACTGTTCAAAGTATTACAATACGAGTGTAGCTCTGCGGTTCCTGACGTCAATATTTATAAAATGTAAACTTGCCTTCTCGCGTTTCCAACTTGTCCCAACTATTCACAAGATGGTAGTAACTTATAACAATTACTCTGTCATTTTAATGCAAATAATTCCATTCAATACAAAAAGAAAAGATAAGAAACTTTTTTGCTTACTTTAAATGTGACAAAATTTATTCTGCAAATTTTTCTCTGAGCACAATTTATACGTCACAGTATCAGTAGTTGTAGATTGTAAATAGTTTGAAAAAAGGAGAAACTTGTTTACAATCGTCCTGACGATTCACGCCCAAACAAGTCATTTGTATGTATGATCCTGTAAATAAAAGAAGAAAAGCATTTAAAAAACGTTTCGAGACTTTGTGGCGATTAATCAATAACAAAAATTGTACGTCGTCCATTGTATTGTAAAATATATTGTAAGAGACTTTTGGTAGTCTCGCGAATCAATAACGAGCGTTATCATTCAAGTCCTTCATGTCCTCATCAACCTTCACCGAATTATACTTTAAGTGCTTTTTCAGCGTTTGAAAGGAGTGCGCGATTGCAAAACGGCGCGCGTCCCGCGAAGCCTATAAAAGGTAAGAAAAGACATCATGGTCAGATGCACCGTTTATGGTGTATTACATCCATGTCATTGACCTCGAACTTCAGCTCCACATCTAACAATACAATTTTTTTACAAATTAAAAAACTATGAAAAATGCAATTCTTTTCATTTGCAAAATCATATCCTTGAGATAATTTATTTTAACGACGCTTAAAATAAAAAAAATGGCCACTTTCATGGAAAGTGAAACTTTTTATTGACGTTAAAATTTGGGCATTATGGAATATATAAACGGAATGTCAATAAATTGTATTCAATAAACATGATTTGAATCTAAGTCGGCTGCGCAGTAGAGTGAAAACGTTGCCGCGTTCGCGCAGAGCGTGAAACTGAATGCAACCGCGATAAACGTGGGATAAAAAGAACGTATCCGAATAGCATGGTGTCGTTAGTTGTCGAGTGAGTTGTCGCACGGTCAACAGTGTAAGTGGAAGTTTCGTTGCACAGAGGATCAATCTTGAAAACAGTACGTTGAAAATCTTGACAATTATGCTAATTCTCAATCGTGAGTTGATTTGTGACTCCAAATCACTAACAAACAACAGTTAACCTCGCGTGAAAGTTAATCCAGCAGATCAGGGTTATACCAACGAACCCACGACAGCCATTATTACTCACTTCACTATTTGGATTTCCCTTTCGACATTATTATTCATGACGTTACGAAAAAACAACAAACAGAAATCCTAAATATCGACTCGAGATTGTATGCAGAAGTTGAGATGCGAGTTTCACTTGATGGCCGAATCCGTTCACGCCCAAAAAGCGAAGCACCTTATAAGCTGTCAATGTTATTTACCTTATTTGTAAATACGAGTCGCGTATAAGTGTTCGGTCAGTGTTTATGAATTTTCTCATTGTTATCATTAGGCACAGTCGATTAATTGAAGAACAAAATAAATAAGTTCTTTGTATTTGACTTTTTTTGTTTGAGTAATTTTTTTCTTGGTGAAATGAAAATGACTTTGAGATGAGTCATGAAACGTCCCTGCTGATGTGCTCGTTTTTTGACGTTCTACTTTAGTCGCATTGTTACTTCTTTTGGACAAAAAGAATCTTGATTGTTTTTATTCGGCACGATTTGTTTTTTTTTGGTTTCATCTTTTGTTGGTCAGAAATAATAGGGCGTTGAACTCCTTTTGTAACTTATTTATAAACTTTGCTTTTTGTTTGCAATTCATAAAACCTTGAAAAAGAAACAATAATTAAAAAATATTTCTAGAGTAATGAAAACATTGAAGTTGAATTTTGTTGACCCAATAAGTTTAACGATCAAAAATAAGCTTCATTATATCTCGTCAAATTGTGCCTCATTTGCCTAGAAATTTTCATGTAACTAAAAATACAACGTTTAATTAAATGGTTATAATTTGAGATAAAATCTGATACAAAAATTGATGATAAATATTTGTTATCACATATAGAAATTAGTTTTCAAAAGAAATTTCGAAAAAAATCTCTGTTTTACTTTCTTTACAAATTATCTTAATACAAAACAAATAACAGTGAAGAAATTTTATTTAAAGAAGCATAATGAGATGCATTTTTGATGTAATTTCATGTTAATAAGAAACGACTAGAGCTATAACAAAACTAACAAGTTGTTTTCTTTTATAGACCACTATGTCTTCCCGTAAAACCGCAGGACGTCGTGCAACGACTAAAAAGCGTGCTCAGCGTGCGACATCGAACGTGTTTGCCATGTTTGATCAAGCACAAATTGCAGAATTTAAAGAAGCTTTCAACATGATTGATCAGAACCATGACGGTTTCATAGACAAGGAAGACTTGTATGATATGCTTGCATCGTTAGGTATGAACACAATGAAATCATTCATACTTGAAATCTGTAAAACAATTTTCTAATTATATCAGAAAACCTATTAACTTCGAAGCCAAGTTTAAATTTGCAAACTTTTAATCGAGAAAACAAATGATTTTCAGGCAAAAACCCCACTGATGAGTACTTGGAAGCTATGATGTGCGAAGCTCCAGGACCAATCAATTTCACCATGTTCCTTACGTTATTCGGAGAGAAACTGCAGGGTACAGACCCTGAAGATGTGATCAAGAATGCATTTGGTTGTTTTGACGAGGAAAATAACGGTCACATCAATGAGGAACGTCTGCGAGAACTGCTTACTACAATGGGAGACAGGTAAATTATCGAATTGACAGTTCTATGAAATTAGATCAGAAAATAAAAATACAAAGTCGAATTTTTCTAATGATCACTTTTGATAATAGATTCACAGACGATGACGTAGACGAGATGTACAGAGAGGCCCCGATCAAAGGATCGATGTTTGACTATTTAGAATTCACCAGAATTCTGAAGCACGGCGCCAAGGACAAGGATGAACAGTGAAGCAACCATCAGCGAACCATCTCCAGTTCTGAAAACAATAATTACTTAACACTCAGAAAGGTGAAACATGTTAGTAGAACGCCAGGATGTTCGTTTTGTTGATACGTTCGAACATTATTATTTACGCGCATTCAGAATTACGACATAATATACATTTATATCTGCATTTGTTAATATAAAATGTGAAATATTTTCTATGATCACTCGAGAATACGTTTTTTTAAGAAAGATCTTCAACGCTGTTCTGATAATGTTTCGAAACTCTTTGAGGAACAGACAAACCATCGGACCAACATTAATTTATTCCAACGATTTTAATCATTGAATTTTCTTAATTTACTTGTCATTTTGTAAGTGTAGTTCCAGTCGTTGATACGATGAAATTACTTTAAAAAAATTGAATTTGTAATTTTTCGAGCTTTTTCATGCATTTAAATCGGTTCAAACATAACGGATCTTGCTTTTAAAGTCCATCATATGAATCTAATATTTCTACATTTTATAAAAATATTACTTTAGAAAAAAACACATCATAATTAAGATATACACATTTTTAATGTTATACTTATGTACGACTGAAAACATTCGAAATAAAATTAATATTTTAATTCATCGTGTTTCTTTATTTTCAAATTTAAATGAATTCGAGAAAAAAGTTTCAATTGATTACTAAGAAACAAGAATTGTTCTTGTCAATGTAATGATAATTTATAAACAAATATAATTTCCAGTGTAATTTTGCTGGAATGTGAAAAAACCATCAATTGCATAACAACTATGAGTTGATTCTAAGCGAATCTTAAGTGCATTGATTTCTTGAGAGGAAATGCGAAATCTTGATCTTGATTGAATAAATGAATAATTGACACTGACAAATATCTCACAGGTTACGTGATATTGCTATCTTTTATACTTTTTCTAACAGAAAAAAGCTTTTTGAGGTATCCACAGACTGACACTGATGATCAAATAGAGAAAAAAATGAACTAAAAACAAGCAATAATCCATTTGCTTGAAAAAAGATTTGAATGTGCAAAATAGATAGGTGAAAGAGTAAAACTTAAACACTAAATTGATAAGGTAATAAATGTCAGTCGTTTCAGAATTTATTGTTAATATCTTAATACATGATGCATGAAAATTTTAAGTACAAAGTTCGGAAACTGGTCGGAATCCCTTCGAACCATCGATGTGTGAACGTCAGAAAGCGGTGTGTGCAGGGGTGGTTTAAATCACAATTTATGAAGGGTGAAGAATACAAAAAAAGAACGCAAGTGCTGTCAGAAATATTTTCCCTAAGAAACCTAAAGTTGATTATTGTTTTTCATAATCAATTTAATTTATTGATAATCAATGTTGAATTTGTTATTGGTGACTTTCAAAAAAAACTTTTGCAAATGTCATTTTATCATAATTTTTAAAAAGACAGTTTACATCGTCATTATATATAAAAAAACTCCTACTCAAATTCTCATGGAACAAATTTTTCTTTGTCTCACAACGATTTCAATCTGAAATTGCATTTTAACTTTACCAAAACAATTACAACTTTTACAACGCGGCAGATTTATTCTAACGTCAATTACGCCAACTTGTACCCATTACCCAACAGCTTCTACTTTTCGCGCAAAAGAAGTAACTCGATAAAAAAAAATAATTCGCAAACACCGCAATGAACAATCAGTGCATAAATCTGCGAATAAACACGACGAGCCCGTCTCAACTAATTACAACCTTCCATTCTTTTTCACGCATCACTCATTCACCGGCTCGATTTAATTTATCACAATCATGCCGAGCGTGAACAAATTTTCTCAAGAGCCCAGATTTCTCACGCGCCTGAGACGCTTTTTTCTGCTCTTACACGATGAGAAATCATCAATGAAAAGTGTCCGCCAAATCGGTACGCTGCTTTGCACGTGCCTCGTGTTCGCGCACCGGCGAAAACTCGAGGGGCCCCAACCTGGCAGCCGTGGGTGTAATTCGGTGCTCGGTCAGTGGTCGGCTCGCTGTTATATTCCGGCTTCGAGAGAGACGGGACCTGGACTCTCGCGTCTGCGCGCTGGCCTACGCAACGTCTGTGCGGTGCCGGAGCCGCAGTATCGTTCTAACTCGCAGCTCGGCCGGAACACGAAGTCTGCGGCTCGGCCAAACCAAACACTTGGGGGCGAACGGTGCTGCGACCGGCTCTGCGAGTTGTCGCCCCTCGGTGCCAGTTTCTCCGCGCGTACCAGGTCCATCTGATCTGCTTAGCAACAACGTGACAAGTCCTGTGCTCCAAGTTGCTCCAAGTTGGAGCCCATGCGAAGTGATTTTTGTGACTGGTGAACCTAGCCGGAGCACGGTCAGCTGTTCCTCGACGTGTGCGCACCACGATAGGTGAATATCCAAGCGTCCACTCAAAACTCCACACAAACCGTTTTGCTCGCGCAAGGATTTTCAATGCAGGCTACTTGTACCCGCAATGGGCTGTCCTAACGACCCGTCCACGTTGTCCCGACCGTATTATCTTTCTCCTGACTTTTTTTCTCGTCGATCAAACGAAACAGGAAAAACAGCAAATCTGAAGAGCAATACGAAAAGATGCTTTGTTTCTTGAAGTAACTGCTGGTTTGTGACAATTTGGTTGATTTTTTATTTTGGATCTTACCACGCGCAGATGAAGTGCGCAATTGAACCTCGTGATACATTATTTTGTGCAAATTACAGTTTCATACAAGGAAGGAACAAAAAACGTCATTTTGGAATGCACGTTCTGCGATTTGGAAGTGGGAAAAGTTGACAAAAGTTTGTAATCAGTTGGATGGGAAGGGTGACGAACTTTTGCATCTGTCAAACGCGCTGGCTGGGAATGTCAAGTTGATCTCGCCGGTTGTCTATAAAGACCAGGACGTTATTGAGACATCGAGAACCAAATTGTTGATCGTAATTCAAAAGTTGAACATTGTATATATTTTTGTTGACTATTGTGTGCGTGGCTCTAAACGATGTTGGTTCCTGACATTAGTGGGTCAATGGTCAAATTTATTGCTCTGTTTCCGCCCTTTCTCAACGGCGTAATGTCATTCGCATATGCTCCACACGTTTCCCCTCGACGATTTGCACGAGATCATTTGTGCATTTTCATTCCTCTTTCCTGTAATTTTCATTTACTTGACTTGACAAAATCAGTCCGGTGTACATGTCACACTATCATCTTGCTACATCCAACTCAGCAAAATAGGCAAAGTTAAAAATTTGTTTTCGCTGCAATTCGCTCACTCACTTTAACCTCAAATGACTAACTTTCGCGAATCTGAGTCAAAACTAGTCACTCGTTTTCAATTGAACGTGCCATAACATTTTCGTCGAATTTGTCAACTTATTTATAGCAAGTGGTTTTTTCCTTCCGGGGCTTCGTATTTGAAATCCATTTAAACGTCGTGACATAAGGCACGACAAATCAGTGAATTACAGTTAGATTTACTAAAGTTAACAATCGTCGACAAATAATACCAACAACAAAAAAGTTAACCAAGGTGTTCAAACAGTTGGATCAATAAGAGAAAATCCATTTCACGATCGATTTTGTGTGGAAACAAAAAATGGATTAGAAAATTTTTTTGGTTTTCACGCCGATAAATGTGGGGTTCGTGGTTGTAAACAACGTGGCTGTTTTATTGTGATTCTGTTTATTTAATAAGCGCGAAACGCAACAGAAGCATCTGCCGTGCGATGAATTTGTTACGCGCCGAAGCAATCATTCACGGGCAACAGAACAGGCGATTTTATCCTCGACGAAAAATCGATTCGGAAAAAGGGAAGAAAATGTGGGGTGGTTGCATGAAAGGGAAATCGAACCTACTTCCAATGCCACCGTGCAGTGGCATTGTTTAATTTTATCATCGTTCCAAGTTGATCCTCTTAACCCTCAGACAATTTCTTCTCGACAGCTAGATTGAAACAGCTGGGAAAAATGTTAGAAACTAGTTTTGCAAGAAACAGTTCGCAAAATTTGAGACTCAGTTGAAAAAATGAAACGGACTAGTGAAATGATTCAGATAGGTGATTTGAATTCACGATTCGCCTTGATCGAACGAGATTCCATAGATTTTGCGTTGGAACTCGTTCTTATCGTGTGATAAAATGTTAAGATAATTGATAAGACCGCGTCAAACGATGAGAATAATTTATGTCGCGTCAACATAAAACGAGTGGCATTTCTGTTAATGTGTGAAAACGTTTTTGTTGACCTTAACCGTGTAAGCACAAATTCACTCGTGCAATATTTGAACAGATTTTTATTGCTCACAATTGTATAAATAACACGCTAGCAGTGGGGTCTTTTTTTTGCAAAGGTCGCGCGTAACAATAAAAAGTACAGTCATTTCTTTCCACTTGAATATTTATAACGTGTAAAGTCGGGCACACTAGTGCATGCAACATCAATTCATATGTAAAATATGCGTAGCCTCAGATTTTCATCAACCCTTCAAGGCTCCAAGATACATCGGAATATTATTTATCATGATAACTCATCGGTGTTGAAAAAAACTGAAACAAATGAAAAATCGACATTATTTTTACACCAAGTTGCGTTGTTTCACAAGAACTGTTTGGCAAAGATTTGCAATGACACTTTTATTTCCACTATCGTATTTTCCGTCGGTGGATACGACTTTGTAGATGAAAAAAAAAATACAGTTTGTTTGACACCGCCTGTAAGTTCGCGTTGTCATTCCTATTAGCGGAGGAAAAATTATTATCGCGATGATTTTACACTAGCAAAACGTTCCGACTGGTTAAACATGTTAGAGAAACCGATTATCCCCATTCAAACTAAATTGTCTTATCTTGAACTGTCGTTTTCCAAGCATACACTAAATTATGTACGATCATAAACAAACTGGAATAAAAAAAAATAAAAATAGAAAGCCTCGAAACAAAAAAATGTATTTTAAAAAAGCAGGACAAAATTGATTTTCTTTTTACAGACAATTGTTTTTTTTTCAACTTTACATAAAAGTATCTTTAAAATGTTTGAAGTATTATTAGAGGCGTGAGAAAATGAGTTGTAGTTTTGGACAGGTTAATTGCAATCCTTCAATCACAATGTCTTATTATTTTTATGAGATAATAACAGTGCTACAATTTTATCCAAACCTTAGGTTGTGGCACTGCACGTTCTGTCATGCGAGCAAGGGGATGTAGGTGACTTTGTTATGGGTGGGGGTTTGCCTCGATTCAGCTTGTTAAATCCCCATGTCTCATGCTAGAACAGTTCCCAAGTGTAATTTTATTGCTTCAAATTTCATATAGCATTTCCAGTCGACAATAAAGACAAATCATAGTTAAGTCATAAGTGAGCACTAAGAATAGCAAAACTCGCCGGCGCCTAGTTCTGTACTTCGATTTTTTCTACGCTGCGTTCATAAGATATCGGCAGCGACGAGATTCTGAGTACTATCTAATTTAGAATGAATACAAATGCGATTTATCAAAAAAAAAAAAAAAAACAATAATTGGTTCAAACATTCTTCTTGACTGGTCAAAGAGAAACGGAATTATATTAATTTTCAAATATTTATCCACACTATCAGAGAGTCGGTAAAGATAAAATTGTATGAAATGTGTATCCAATTAGGTTTGAGATTGTTGGAATTCATCAGAAGTCTCGAACAATTTGTAATCATTAAAATGATAATCGGGGACGAAAAATGGCCAACGAAAGTTGGACCGTATATTCCTCGGCTCATTGAGCTTGGTTGAAACGATAAGCACGTGTTTCAAGTGGATTTATGAAAAATTAGTGAAAGCCAATGGGAAATTCAATTTCGTCTCATTAGATCCTAATTCAAAATTGCCGTGATGATAAAACTGTCAATTGATCGAATAAAGCAACTCGTACAATATTTTCACCACAGGCTGCGTGCAGTTTCAAGATCATACAAATGTGTTTCACTGGGAACGCGAAAAATTTGCATTTTTATTATCCACGGTGTCAATAAAAATTTGTATGTACACCTCTGTGTGTTGAAGAAGTTTGTATGATTACCAGCGTAACCTTTTGATTTTTTTTTCAATAAAAATGTGAGTTGTGCAATACTCGTGTGTTCTATTTACGTACCAATCGTAAAAATACTGAAATGTAATAGGTGTGTCATATAATCGGTCGGATACGTGGATGTAACCTATTTTCTGAAGACGAATCATCCAAACAGGTTTTTAGAAAAAATGGAACACACATGAGCTTTTCAATTGAAAGTGCAAAAAGGAAGAATTGTGTACGATTTCTCGCGTGTAATTTGAGAGCTCGACAAATCCACAAGGATTGCATGCACTCCTAAACAAGTCGCGTGATACAAATGATTTTGTTATTTATATACAACATTTTGATCAAATTTCCGATGGCGACTAATTTTCAGTTTACAATATCATAGTAATGAGAGATTTTTTAACCACAAATGTGAATTGAGAAACAAGAATATTTAAGAAACGAGAAAAAATTGTGACTTCTAAAATTGTACATATTTTTACTATCAATAAATTAATGTTGGATTAGTGTTAGTTTTAATAAGATTACTTTTAATATTGATATTACTTTGGAAAATCAACTTTCAATCGAGATCAAGTTTGAGATCAGATAATTTTCGAATAACGACAGTAGTTCTGAAGGCTATTCTAGTTCAATTAAAACCAATATCCCAATAGCCATTTGATGTTTGCACATAAATTATGAGCAAACATTACCAGATCATTAAAGCTTAACGATTCACAATTTCACAACATAAAGTTTGCGATTTTACTTGTAAATGAAAAGATTTGGCTCGATGATGTACAGGCTAACTAACAGATCCCAACGTTTATATTTGATTAGTACGGCATTAGCACAGCTTAGGAACAGAAATAAAATTCATGATAGCTGTTATCATAAGGTGAATTTGGAAAACAAAAATTACTCAGAGAGAAATCAGATGTTGCACTCCAGTGATGCTAACATATTCTTGTTTGTACAACCGCATGTGCACATTTGGAAGAGTGTCGGAAGCAGACCGAACATATCAAACCTCGAAACTAGCATTTTATAGGACTATTTATCTTGTATCGCCGGCTCTTAAACTAAAGCGTGACAATAATAAAGTATCGCATTAAAAGTTCATGCAGTTGTAAAGATGCCTTGGTCTCACATAATTCAGAAAAGAACGTGCCAAAGGTCAGTAATGGAGTGCAATTTTTTCACTCTGTTTTTAGAAATAAACATTTTTTTTGTTTTCGCACATTTTTGTTTCTATTTTCTAACTAAAATAATAACTAAATTAATTTTTGTTTACAAATTGTTTTGGATGATATGTCTTAACCTTTATGTCTGTCAACATTTTATATAACTTCAAATCGAATACACTCAAAAACATAACTTTCGTGACGAGGACTTTGAACTTATAAATTACGACGTTTGAATTTATTTTTTCATCGCGAACAGGAGTTTCTCGCTGAGGGATTAATTCATCAGCCGAACTTCCAGTTGCCGCAAAATTTCATGCAACGATGTCTGGTTTATTTTTGATCGCGCGGAATTCAGGGCTGGCGGACTAATCAGCTTTGCTTTACGGTAGGCCGGTGTATTCTTGCGAGTGTAATTACACAGCAGGACACGATTTCAAGTACCCTAGGTCACTCAATCTGGCCCTTATTTACTCATTTACATTATTTTTTCTTTCCATAACAAAGATTTCTTTTTAAAAAAATTTTATTTTTAACTATTCAATGTCAGCGAATGAGAGTGCCGTTTCTTTAATCATTTTTCGTTACAAAAAATTACCAGCTCTTTGTGTTTCATGAACTGCTTTGGGATGTTCATTTGTTCCTTTTTTATCGGCAAAATGGGTATTTTTCTTGCTCTTCGTGATACTGTCTGAATTTAGTCTACGACACACTCGATTCACTAGACGTATGAATACTAGAATAGTTTCCGTGACAGTGGAGCTCTTCTGTTAAAGAAAGAACGTGTCTTTGTTTAGGGAATTCTTAACAAACAAAAGACAATTTTTCAAGCACCCACCTACTTTCAGTTTTAAACAATTGAGTGTTTCAATCAAGAAAACCTCATGTTAATGAACTTTCATATTTTTATCCAAAGTCAATTTTGTCTTTCAGCTTTAAAAATACTTTCATTGATCAAAGCAAAAAAAAATAACCGAGCAATAAGTAAGCTGGAGAAACGAACTATTTCTAACTCGTATTCGTCTTCTAAATTATGCTTTCGTCTTTCGTTTGGCAATGTTCTCCCCTCTGAGAGAGAACGAATTTGTGAACGAGCACTTTCGACGGGTCCTAAACGGTTCCCTCTATTTACTCATCTATTTATTTCGTATTCAATCCACGGGCCACCAGATCTCGGCAAACACTTATAACTCAACAGTCAACCTTGTAATTCATTGCGAAACCCCGCTCGATCTGACCGGAAGAGATTTACAAATACAATTCAGCGACTCGATTGCGCGACGATCAGAACACCAGACGTAGTATTACATTTCACTAAAAAAAACCCGTAATTCGATTGTGCAGTTTGAATGAAATGGACTGTTACAAAATCTGCGACCGACTCATTGGTGTCAACCCAAATGTCAATGCGTTTGAAAGTAATGAAATTAAGCGACGATGAGTAAAAATTAGTCGACTCTAATTGGACGAGGACGAGGGCACAAGAAGAGAGGCTTTTCTCTAACGACGTCGGCGGGAATAAAATATGAAGTTGTCTGAAGTGGGTACGAATAAAATGACATTTTCTTGAAAACTGGAGACGAATCGAAGGGGAAACAAGTGAACGAGAAGAGAGAACCGCAAGTTTTTTTTGTCATGTAGTAGCTCTTTGACGAACGTTCGAAATTAAAACTCATAGGACGTTTAAGAGGCCGAGATATCCGAACAAAGAGCGTGTGAGCGTTTTTTTTTTGTTATGTTTCCTGTACAGAAATTGATTAATGAGTTCTATGGGAAATTTCAGACCCATTATGTTCATAATCAATTGATTGGTTCCAATTATGTTATTTCGTTTTAGTGCAAGTTGTAAACTGAAAAAATGAAAATTACGACTGTTCAACATTTTATTGACGTATAAAACATTATGCTAAAATTAAGAAAAACAGTGATTGCACATTAAAAAATTGCAATTCTGAGACTGAGGCAAAATTTTGTAGGAAAACTGTTGATAGCAAACTGAACAGTAGTTTTTGTAAGTACAGTCATTTGGAGAAAAAGTAATTTGTCACCTTTTTTGCATAAACCTATTGACCATCAGGGACTGGGCGTACAAAAGACACGTCTCCACTTATTATCATAACGAGCATTCTAGTGCTCAATTATGAGTATTTTAAAGCCCTCGTGTTTCATGTATAATCTTCTCAATGAAGAATTTATTGTGTGAATGGGTGTTAACTAATGCTAATATTCGTTTATAAGCAGCGTCTAATCAAGAAACAATTGCAAATGCTAAATATATAGATCCCAACATTGAGATGGTATAAAAAAGAATTGAGATTATGCCAGTGATTATCAGCAAGTGCGATTTGACGAGAAAAACATTTGCATGCCCTGGCCTTAATAACTCCACCGATTCTCCCCCCTTGTTCTATCACGTCTCATTTATTCGATTATCAAATTTCAATCATCTCACATTTTTGTTTCATTCCAACCATCGCCGCGATAAAATAAACTTGAAGGATCTTTTGTTTACATTGGTTTAATCAGATCGGCGATAATCCAGTCCGTCAATAATTATAGTCATTGCCAGAGTTCGGGATCAATAATCCGTGACATTGATACGATTCGCTGATAAAAGCTTCGGCAACTTTTTCAAACACAATAAGAATTTGTTGATGATTAAGCGAACGTTTATAACCGTGTTCAGTAAAACGAGGTCAGACGGTGCGCATGGTTGTTGAGAGGTTGAAAAAAGAAACAAGTTACAATAACAATAACAAAATCGGAGCACAGAGGATCCGTTTGGAGCAAAAACGAGCGAGTGATTTCTCGTGGGCATTCAGCATCGAAGCCGTAGGCTCGGGCAAAAAGAACACGCCAGCATAAATGACAGCCGAAAGTCAGGGTGGAAAGGAAGTAAACGAAAGGAGGGTGTACTCTCGATTGGCGCTCCTGCGCCGGCGCCCTATTGATTTTTGCGAGGCCGCTGACGTTGGTGCGGGCGCTGCCGATGGTTCTGTATCCTCATGTGATCGTAAATCATTCTTGTTATGATTCTGATGTGCACAAAATGCACCTTTAACGTGCTTCAACGCTTAGACCCAATCCCGATACGAATCTAGACTATTTTTAGCCACCACTTAGGCGACTATCAGATGTAGAAAAAAGAAGTAATTTCTGAGCGTGAATGGAGATTGTCGACGATCATGATTAAGCTTCTGAGCTTTTATGAAAAATGGCTCTTTTTCGACGGTTTATATTTTTCGGCTTGATGACCTGCGGGCACCGGCGTTGCTTAGCAAGTATAAGGTCAGATGGGAGGTTTCGTCTCGAATTGGGCCACCTCGCTTTTTTATTAATAGCCGAACGAGGTGAAAAAGAATGGGTCCATCATGGGCTGATGGCCGTATAAATCAATCGAGTCCCATTGAGAAAAGAGACCCACGTGTTTTTAACACGTGAGAGAAATAGGTAAACTAGGTGAATTTCATATTTACAAAAAATAGGGGAAAAAATCTTCACCGACGTGATACTTTTTGGATGAAAATTTCTCTTGCCGAGAACATACTTGATTGACGTAGCCACGATGAATGACAGGCTATCACCGTCTTTCGCCAAGACTTGTCATACTTTGCGATACAGTTTTGTTGTACGAACTTCTTTTTGTTCCTCATCATTTTGTCATGATTTTTGTCAGCTACTTTTATTGACTGAACGCTTGAGTGAGTTAATGAATGGATACATAAATTAATGAAGTTGTACTTTGATTGGAATTTAATTGTTTTGAAAACAAATTGCTTCGATGCAGCCATGCCAAATTTCTGATAGTGATAGATTTCATGACATTATCAGTAATTCCTGGCGTCTCACCAAATGTTTCTGACGATCTAAAGGTATACAGTTCATTTGCCTCGAAGAGCTCTTCACCTGCTTTCAACTTGTAATTCAAAACCTAAACAGAATAATCATGAACAAAAAATAAAGATATTCCAAAACCGAACTCACTCTTCAACATATTCAACATGGAAAAAAATTCAATCATATTATCATGGCAAAAGTTTGTGTTTGCTGTACATAGTTTTTGATGTAAGCAAACCGCAAGATGCAAAATCCGACTGATTTTACAGAATAAACTTTTCTCATTCGTGCCCATAAAAAACATTGAAAAGTTTAAAGAAGTTTATAAAAAGTTTTTCCAAGGGAAATATAAAAAGGGAAAAAGTTGAATATTGGAGCCTGTTATCTATCTAATTCAAGATCTAACTAGAAATCTAATTTACAATCTAATTAAGAGTTCATAATTGATTTGATGATAACGTTATGTTGCAGACGTCGAGGAGTCTCTAGGGTGGCATAGTGCGTCTGTTTCTCGGAACCATCGCGTGTCATCGCCAGGTGTATTTGAAATGGCCATAGCGTGATTCTTGAAGTGCGCCCAAAAAGGCCGCCTTGTCAACGAAAAAGGAGAACGACGTGTCCAGGAAGATCTGCTGCTCGTCGCCTTCGATCGTATGCCTGTAACGGCAGCAATCGTGCGAGCACGTCAACTTACCAGCCCAAGACTTATGTTTAGCTCCACGCTGAATACGCGGAAAAGCTTCTCTCACTGTAATTCTCTGAGGTTTGTTCCTTTTTACTCTGACAATGATCAATTGATCGGATGTTATATTTTATCTTCTCTCGTAAAAAAAATCGACCAATTTCAAAAACACTCTCGTTTATACAGTGGATTTTTAAATTTGAAAAAAAATTGACCAAAAACTGCGTCTCTGCAAATTCGTCACGGACGAAATTTAATCTCAAAGAGGAAGTTTGTCAGGGGGTTTCCGTGGACAAGATTCAATAGACGAAATTTGGCGACAGAAAATTGTCCCCCTGGCCAGGAAGTCAGCGTCGCATTTCAGTCGCTCGAAAAATTTTTTCGTCTGACGCATTGAATCTAACTCAATTATTATCTCTCCTCGCAAGAGCAATTTTCAATCAAGGTCACAACGAGAATAGTCCATCACTAAAGGTTAATATATATTGAACCATTAGCAACAGTTGCATCGTTTTTCACTCGGTTCTTCTAATTTGTGCAAGTCGACTTGAACTATCGAAATTGTTCGCGCCAATTTAGTGTATCGTTTTATTTTTGCAACGTCAAAAGTAGATTTATCGCGACACAACCGTCAATATGCAGCGATACATCAAAACCAGAGCCAGTCCCTCAAAAGCGACGTGTCAGATAAGAATTTATAGCAGAGCGCAAGGTCGCGACTTGGAAAGTGCGATTTTTAACGGATCGAGGGTACGTCTCGCTTAGCCCTCATGTTTGCTCAACTTTTGCTCGGTGATAGTAATCGAGATGTAACCTTGCGGTCCGACCACTTCCGCTTGCATCGTGCATACGTCACATTTGATTGCAGGCCAAAAATATCGACGTTGCGCCTCCAAGAAAATATCCCCGACAGGCACAACGCGATTTTAATAGATAACACGTGGCTTGTTTCATGCACCAATTTTGCTCGCATTAAGCGCAATTTGTTATTTATAACTGAAAACAAGCAACATTTTCCACCGCCGAACATTCTTCGGATTATTACCGGAATCGTAATTTCTATTTTCAAAACATGAGATCAGATTGATTTATTTTTTCATCGTGCCTTCTGCGTTGTTTGCAATCGAAGTTTTCACTTTCAAATTTGCACTCTACAAAGTTTGAGTTTTTGCAAGAAAAGAAAAAGATTTTTTTCAGAAACAAAGAAAGTTGTGCCGTTAAACGACAGTTGGTTTTTGGAGCAGGATATTTTTTTGCAGAAAAAAATGGTCGCTTCTGAGAAACTCGAGACTGGTGAGGTCAAGAGTTAATAACGTGCAGACGATTATGCAAAATCATAACGCTCGACTCACACACTGGGTAAAGTCAAGTACAAATGATCCGACGATTCGAAATAATGTACGCGTACATGAACCAGCACCGTTATTATTGGCCGGTCCGAAATCGCGTGGGCGTCCAGGTCAATTGATGCAATTAGACAAGTAACTTGCAACGGAGCCGATTGCACATGGCAATAATTCAATAAGGTCTCGTATTTCTGCGGTACAAAAGTGAATCGTCGTGTTCGAATTAATCAGCATTAGTCATCGCCGGGAAACCCACGTTCCTTCTCGAGTCGCACTTTTATTTTTATTTATACTAAACTATACACCTAATTCAATAGTCGTCATTAGGGCACGAAAGGTTTCAAACAATGGCAGCCTACTGACCGTAATATCAAATGGTCATAAGTTAATTACAATTATGAACCTACCATAAGCAAATAACGAATTAAAATAATGCGCCCATGTGGTCTCTCGACCTATCAGCATAATTGACAATATGTTAATATTACATTCGATTATGCCGAGTACATACTTGAGCCTCACACAATGCAAGTACCACACGGCGTGATGTAACCAGACGTCTTGCTTTATTTGTACACTGACATAATTATTTGCAATTAATTTATTCGCAAAAAACAAACAACTCATGTTGATTATCAAATAGTTATAGCAGTGACAATAGAGCGAACAGAATTAACATTCGATTACACAAATGAATTCCAGGTATGTTTAATCGAACGTGCTATAACCTAATCATTGTCAGCGAAACCTCAAAAACAGAAATTTCAACCGCCTGTCATTACAATTAATTCGGCATGAGCTAAAAATTTCAATACAATCTCATTTAACCAATACTCGATAAATCAATGTTGGGTTTGTCCCTGTACGTTACTACGATTCGAGCTGACAGAGCGAACAATGTAAACTTTTAATTGTTCAGTTTATGAAAAAAAAAAGAAGAAGAAAAAGATGAAACGTAAGCAAATAACTCCTCCTGCTCGTAAAAATGACAGTGTAGAAAGTCTGAATTCGCAACGGGATTGTTGTAGGGAACGTCCCCAGTGCGTAGGCAAATTTAGCTGAACGTCCAAACAAAGAAATCATACGAGCATATACAGTGATGTTGAAGAAAGCGATTATCCTACGCGACTGAACACGTTTTCCGGGTCATAATGCCAAGAGACAATGTTTTCACACTATAGGCGTTCTTGGCATGCAATCACGCTGCCAGAATCTGTTAAGTTTCGTCTGTATTCGGTTAATCACCTTCAAACCTCGTATTTCTCTCTATCAAATTTTTCCAAAACAAAATAAAACAAACTCCTACAACAATTTCGAATTGAAGTGATTTCAAAATCAAAGTTATTGAGAGAAATTTTATTGAATCTCAATAGAAATTTTTGAAAAGAAATATCTGCAACTTTCTTTTTTTAAAGGTTTTAAAAGACCGTTTTTCAAACTGTGACAAGTCGTACCAACTTATAAATATAAAAGCAGTAAAATCAAATATTGGGCCGATGCAGAACATAAAAATGGATACTTGATATCGTGGTTATACAAGCACTTGAAGTTTACGATTAATGTGCGTGTACGTAAAACGTTTTAATTTGCCAGCTGGTTTGAGACGCACAAAGCAATTCGATGAACGTGCGCTTATCATTGCACTGGCAGTTCAGAACTAAAGACGTGCAGCGAATGCATTTCGGCGGAGCCACCGATCGTTCCTGCAATACTTCGTATGTCAATGCGGTATCTCTAACGGTCCCGATAGCTTCAATGGCTCTCCATCAAATGGTCTTCTTTTCTTCGATTCAATCGCTCTTCAAGACTTGAAACAATTTAAATTCTCTGATTATCAACCAAATCCGTGAAACTAAACTCAAGATTGCTCTCCATAAAATAAATTGCCCATTGAAAAAGACAGGAAAAAATATTTTTTAATTTCAATCTGAAACTGTTTTTCATTCTGCGTTGGTCTGCGTTTAAAAACCGACAGAAATGTCGTTCAAAAGTACTAATCTGAGTAACGTACAGTTATTCGACTTGAATGCTTTGAGAATGTGGAATATGAAAACAACGCGCGATGTTCATTAGTCGTAATTTTGTTGTAATTAATATTTGCGAAATGCGTGGCATCTTGCATTCTTGTTGAAACAAAAACTTTTAATTCGACACACGATGTTGTGTCTGTTTCGTTCCAAACTAGTGAACCCAAACAGAAAAAAATCAACGAAGAAAAGTTAGACCTGGTTTTTCAAAGTTCGAACATAGTTTGAGAGAAAATTGGGTAAAAAAATCATGCACAAACTTCTGCAGCAGCAGCACGATGAGAAAGGGGACTTTCTTATCGAAGAAATTCAGATGATGAGAAGTTGTGTTTTTCGCTCGGTGAAACTGATTGTTTTGTAAATACATACAATTGGCTGGGTAAACGTCGTGAAAAATCGTGACGGAAACTTGTTTCGGCGTTATACACTGTGGTTTACCGCAATGTGGACAGAATTGTACGTTTTGTTTCGTGTCTTCTGCGTCAGACCTCCGTTTGATTTGCCTCTTTATACATGCATTTATCAGGGCTACACTGACGACTCATGTTACGGTGCCGCCGTTATACAGTTACATTAATGTCTGGTAGCGCAAACTTTAAATCTCATCAGCCGCTAGATCTAGTTGACAAAGTTGGTTACGATACTGATGAGATTCTAATTTTATTACTGTATTATAATTAATCAATCAAACGGCTCGAATTCAAAATAACGAAGTAAAATATTCTATTCTATTCTGTTCCATGTAATTGGCCAAATTAGTCAAGGTACTGATGAGATTCTAATTTTATTACCGCATTGTAATTAATCAATCAAAACCAACAAATACAAACTAACGAACAAAAAGATTCTGCTCTGTTCTACCCAGAAACCCTAACTATTTCTCTAAAACATGTCCAACATTTAGCAAAAAAATTGTTTTAATTTGTTTTTCATTAAGACACATTTTCTAAATGTACAATCAAGAGGAAAAACAAAACTGCTTTAATGACATACCCTCAGTGAATTAATGAAAACGCTTTGAGAATCTCTCTCTCTCTCTCTTGAGAGAGAGAGAAAAAAATGTCCATTCATTTTTTGCGAATCTTTCAAGGAAATGGCGATTGCAGTTGGTTTTGTTGTCTAATTTTTTGTTACTTTCGCGTGTACAATTTCTTGACGTATCGGTTGAAGCATGAACTGAAGATGGAATGAGATGCGTGGAATCAATTGACAGGAAGTTATGAGCCGCGAATAGAAAATACGTCGATGCGGCGAGATAGGAGCTCTAAACTAATTGCCGGACGCGAACCCTTCTTTTTCTGACGCCATACGTGCTGGCCGTTTTATGGCGCGCGATTTTTATTTATCGTCACGGTCAGCACGCGACGCCCATTTGCATATTATATCATTTTATTATCTGATTACATTTTCTTCCATCTCCGAGCAACATCTTGCTAGGTGTTGATAATATTATTTTATTATCTTCGAGTCCAATTTATCAAGCTGTTTAGCACTTATCGCGGATACCCAAACCAATCAGTTCCATCTGGAATGTTGTCGACAATTTTCCTCTGATTTAATCGAGCCAGTAATGTTTTATAAGAAGAGCAAATTCTAAAATTCCGACATAAGCGCGGTGTAATGAGAGAATTAATTTGAGCATTAAACGAGTCACGCAATGTTGTGTGACGCAACTTCTTTTTTTCCGTTTGTCACCGACGCGAATTTCAGTAAATTTTTCATTCAAAACTGCTCCAGCAGAAGTCGATAAGAAATAAAAAAGAGGAAACTTATGGTTCCAGAAAAAAAAACAAATTAAACACGCTACAATTGTGTTGGCAATTTGAGTTGGCAATTTAAATTTGCACGTGATGTCGAACAGCAGTAATAGGTGATGATTTCATCCGTAAACGTAACGATTTTTGTCATCGTAAGTGCATCTGCGAATTAAATTAACGCTGTAATTAGTATGAAGAGATATAGAAGGCAAAATTACAGCTCTAGATTTAATTCAGCCAGATTGAATCGTTTCTGACGTTAATGAGCTTCAGTTGCGTCATTTTTATTCGACAGTCGCGAAACTGATACGTGCATTTTCAACGTGCGCGTCGTTTTACTCGCGTTGTTGTTTTTCAAGGTCATCGTTACAGTCTTGTATTGTTGTGCATGTGTCATTGTAAATGTGTACATAAAAAAGTATAATGACGACTGGCCGGTAACAGCGCTCGCGTAATCCTCGTTATCGTACAGTTTAAGGAAAGAAAAAGGTACAAATTTTGTAGTTTTTGTTAGCTCTTTTTTCCAAAGTTCAAGTCTAGCGACGAAGAAAACGAGCGTTACATAATAGGGGCTAGCAAAATGGAATCAATTGAAAAGCAGATGGCGATGTTAACTCGTGCTATGAAATTACGCGTGAATTTTAAACATGTATGTGATGCGCCTAAGGCTAAAAGAGCGAACGTGCGACGAGGATGTTGGGGCATGCAGATTTATCAATTTAGTGCCCCGGTGCACTCGAGCGCATTGCATGCCTGCACCGTGATCGTCCAAACAAACGCAACGTAAAGTAACCGTCACTCAGTCTAACCAAATGCCAACCAATTTCTTAATCAACCTACAAATTCAGACCAATTAATTCTCCTTTTTTTTCAACTTCAATTGTTTAACTCATTATGTCATCACAGACCACTCGAACAAAAGTTTTTTTTCTGAATTTCATTGCACAATATCAACGATATTCCGAAAAAATCATAACAGAGATGTTAAATAATGAAACCTGCTTGATTGTAACAACAATGTAGATTTTTATTCCATTACATTGTTACACAACTCGGGAAACGTTCGTAGCGTATGAAAACAATTTAATATAGAATTGAAAATCGATCTTATAATATAGCTGTCGGCCCCAAGCGGCGAGTTCCATTGAATGAAGTTGCATTGATAAGATGAAAGCCAGACGAAAATGGCGCTTTTATTGGTACAACATCTATGTTCCTGCATCTCGCGGAGTACCTCGGAGAATGCCGGAATTATTCACTTTCGAGTGGATTTGAATGGACGAGCAGAGTCAACGACCCGCAGGGTTGCAAACTCGCGGACGAGTTGTGTATACGTGTGTCGCATGTCTACGGCCTGATGAAACAGGTGTCTATTCACAGCTGAGATAGCCTTTGGCCTTTTTTGCTACAAAAAATATATCTAGTTTCAAGATGAATATGTACGCTTTGCCTCGAGTTTTTTCTTCATCCCACCGTGTCTTTTCCTCTGACTAATTTCTCTCTTAGATGCCTTCAACGTTTTTTGTTTTTATAGCCCAACGAGTTCTGAATTTTGATCAGATTGCTTTTGAAAAAAAACCGCAAAAACATTTTTTTTCTTCATATTTTATCTCGTTCGTTTTGAGAGAAACAAAGTATTCCTGTCATGACTGCACACAAACGTCGATTTTTAATATAGATTATTAGGTAAACATAGTTACACTGGACGATGTTTATCCATCGAGTTGTTTGCCGAGTCTGCTCGTTTTAAATGCAAAGTTGGATTTAGGTGCAATAAAGCGAACTGCAGTGAACATTCATGTGCGCTGCAATTGATGGAAACGTCTGCGTTTAATGACTGAGGAGAGCGAGTATGAGTGCAGCCAGACTGAGCTACTTGTAAATACTCTTATTCGGTTATCAACGCTAACCTTTAGAGTTTGATATTGCTGATCCGCCAATGTTTCAAACTTATTACTCCGAACCTGCAATTTTGAGATCCTCAAAAAGTAACCAGAACATCGTTATTAATGACTCTATCAATAAACAAATTTTGACGACTGAACTAATTAATAATTAATTATAATTAATAATTGCGATAGTAGTTAGAAAATAATTGTTTTCGTTTGAAAATTGAATGTAGCAAAATAAGTAGATATAAAAGTTGGTCGAAGTGAGAGAAAGGTAATGTAAGGGAATGTTTTTAATTTGCTCGTTAAAAAAGATCGATGTTGCGTTGTTTCAGGTGAAGTGGAAGCTATAAAAAATGTTGTCGTACATGTTACCGACGGAAGACAAACCTCCACCCGGCAACCCGAGCCAACATTATCAGTATAACAAGCTGCAGAGTCAGCAACAACAGGGCCTGAAAAACGCATCCGTCCCGGTGCAAAGGAGCGCCGACCTGAGCAAAGCAATGAACGCCACGCTAATAACGAAACTTGAGGATGCCACTTCCGACCGACTCGAGCACGGCCAAGTTCAAGATTTCACCGTTATTGCGACGGATAGTCCGAAGCATAATGGTAACGCCCGCAAGTCAACCCTGCACACTTCTAGGGTTACCAAAGACGAAAGTCTTTATAGCATCGACAGCGAAGCCAGCACCGGCGGCAGTGACCGAAAAAATAAATTCCTCAACGGCGCGAAACATGCGAATCTCAAAAGGTACATTTTCTTTCCTCTCAGATTTTTTAGACACCATTTTTTGTCTCAATTTTAATAAGATGAAAACTGTCTTTCTAAATGCAAAACATCAGGTTGTAGTCATCTAAATGTGTAATACAAAATATTATGAAGAAAGTTGGGAGAAGAAAAAAATTCTATCTGGAATGAAAAATGTAGTGTGATTTGGAGAAACGCGATATCATTGCGTGTTAAAGACAATAATTATACTATTAGTGAAATTATTCACGGTACGATTACGTTAGACACGCGAAAATAGCATGAATCTGTCATTAGAGCACATAAGCGACTAAATTTCGCCAGTTGTCAAGGCACCGGGCAACGCGTCTATTTAGAAAACGGGCATGATAAATAGAATGTCACGGACCACCCAGCCGTGCCCACAATTTCTTCAGATCGATTGTTACAACAAACTTCGACAAACACAATTTTTTGTCCATTGCAAATAACAATAGTATTTCCTTATCTTTAACTGATAAGAAAGACCTTGAACGTTCGCGAAATTTACATTGAATATGTTAACTACCTTTTTTAATTAGTGATTAGCTGCACTTTTGAAAAAAAATTTGCACACATGTTATTTTTCTTAAAGTCATGAAAAAGTAAATTATTCTGAATTCGCGTAGAAAATTTGATACAAAATTATAAAAAAAAGTATATAAAAAAACTGTAGTAATAAGCTCGAACTCAATAGAGGTAGACTGTTAATGGCCATAACGCGTTCGTGCATCTGTTTCTGCGGTCAACCGTAGACTCCGGATCCATGATTTACAGTTTGAAGAGCGTTATTACCATGGCTGTGGTACATTCGGCGGCGCAGACTGATCTTCCCGCGACGTCTATTATTTTCTCTGATGATTCGCCTTTTATCCGACCGATGGCGCAGCTTGCTTGACTTATTCGCTAGTGTGGAAACAAACCCGTTTGTTGAATGGATCGTTAATAATAGAAACCTAATTAATATCGACACTTTCTGAAACATTTTTATCGCAAAATGCAAATCCATTAATTCACCTCGCAGACTTTCTACTTGGACATTTTTTCAAATTTTCAATCATTTAAATTATTGTGCGATCAAATAAAATGCATAAAATGTTGATTGTACGTTGAAATTAACAATTCATAATTTCTATTACTAAGTGTTTTTTTTTCTTTGTTCTCAAGCTGCTTGTGCATTTTCTAAATACTTTCATTAATGGATTTAATGATGAGTAATTGTAAGCATTAGAATTCTATTGGACGAAATAAATTATAGTTGAAACAGATAAAAGGTAACTTAGCATTTGCCTACAACCGATTACAGATTTGTCAGCCACGGTAGACCCTAAGAACCGGTTCGCAAAGCACGATCTCATTGAAAACCGTTCAAGTGTCAAACGGCAGTATCTCAACGTACGAAAAGTACAAGATTCCCGTTCTATTTTCGTCCAACTGAATTTCCAAAAAGTTTTTCAGCCACTTTGTGTTCCACTTTTATCCTATAACAGATGAAACAACTTTTGAACCGAGAATGAAGAGCAGTCATTATCGATCATGATTACAGTTACAAAATCTGATACAATTCAAAGTATTTAGATCGAAAATTTAAAAGTTGAAATGCAATATGAGCGCATTTTCAATTTCGATACACAGACAAGTGTTGCGCGGTGTACTGCGGTCGTTAAGTGTCCAGCTTATTAACTTACCGAAGCATGATAGGAAACTGAGGTTTACGGTGCGTATTTTTGTGGTCGCAGTGTGCATAATAATAAAAAGTATGACCCAATCTGGGAACGATCTTTTTCGTCTCGCTGCACTCTCTTTGGGTTTTGATTTGTTTCGTTTGTCTGACAATTCTGTTTCTTTGATTTCAGAGTCTCGTTTGGGTCGAGCAAAGGTTCCATGGTAGAAACTTTGGTCTACGAAACTCCTGTTCAGGAGGAGCCGGAAATCAATCATTTTTTGGATCATAATGGCCGACTAGCTGCTCCTATGATTCCGGTTCCGGACACAGAGTGAGTGAACTGGTGCAACTTATGATTAGTCACGTCTTATTATTCAACATTTTTCACCCTTTTTGTTTCTTTTTTTTTTTGATTAATTGTGAGAATGTTTCTAATCCTTGTTGGGACTACTTTGACCATGTTTCTTTTTAACAATGAAGGTAAATCACATTACCTCAAACAGGAAATTTATTGATGATGAATTTTTAATTTCATTTTCTCATGCTTTCTTCAGCCTTATAATTTTATTGACATTTACAAAGTTGTTTGATTGAAAAATAAAATTTCAAATTGAAGAACCATGTTCACACATAAAACAGTTAAAGTGCTACGGTAGAAACAAATATACGAACGATGATAAGAAGAATGGAGTTAACTATTTTTTTTCAGTCTCATGGGATGTAACGTTTTACCGGAAATCCTCTCATGCAATACTTGAATGGGTTCTAGAAAAAGCGAACATGAGATGATTCTTCGGAATAATCGTCGTGGAACTAATGAATTTTTCGACTTCAAGTTTTTTAAACATTACTTCTAAACGAGGTATAAAAACTTGATACATTAAAAACAAAACTTTCTTTAATATTATTCTAATTAGGACGTGAAATCCATTTTCTAATCATTTTCAGTTTAACCCATGACTTGTACATTCGACTAGAAACATATTTAATCACGATTTTTAATTCGTTTTTCTCTTTAGTTTTTTTTTTCATGAAGCTGCATCGCTAATTTCATAACATCAAAACGTAGGAGACGAAAAATTATCTTGCTTTTTCTTTCAAAAAAAGTTAACCTGCTGGATAAAAAAATTAGCAATAAACATGCAGATAAGTTGAACAGAATTTGGACTTGCTTAGCGCAGTTTTCACTTCTTAAAAATAAATAACGTGGGAATTGGCGTTGCAATTTCATCTCATTGGGTGCTGCTCTTATCAGCATGATTAGTATGGATGATTTATAGCGTGTTCTAATTTCGGACATGATTCGATGTGCACTTTCAATTATACAACTCAAATTAAATATTGATTACAAGCTCCTTCGAAGTTACTCGCTATTTCAATCTGATTAAACCCATCAATTTACATCTCACATTTTCAAATTGCAAAAAACACACATCACCTTCAAAACATTGACGACAAATTGTTTTCAAAGCGGGTCAATTTTTCCAAAATTGTTCACAGTGAAATTTTTTGTCCAGGAAAAAAACTTGAATTGATTAAAATAGAAAGTCAATTTCGGCAGTTGTTATTAAGTCCAGGTGTATCTTTTTCATAGTTACATCCCTGGTTTGAAAGTGGAGGGGGGATGGTTCGTGTTGCGATCGGACAGACTCGGCCGGCCGGCGGAAAGCCGAAGCCGGATGTGTATGGTGTTGCTTGGGCGCGAAGGGTGGAGGAGCCTCGACTCTGACGAATGCACTTACGCGTCTCGTTCGCATCGTTTTCAGTCGAAGTTCAGTACGCCGCGTTCGATACGGATTCTCGCCGTCAACTTTGACGTTCCACGCGCAACGTGCTAGCCGACTCTCGCTTTCTTATCTCAATTCGCGCTGACATCTTGTCAACTCTGTGCTCACTTTTTTGGCACCCACAGGACTATTCTCAAATGTGCGACAGATAAATTCAAGGATTCGCCTATTTAGGTAACAAACGATCACATTGTCTAGTTCTAGTTTGTCCTTTGTTCTTAAATGGTGAAAAACTTTTGACAAAGATGTATACTATTAATAAACAGAAATTAAATCAAAAATCGTTGCTTTCTTAACTAGTTTTGCAATTCGAAATTCTGCGACGAACTATGTAGAATAACAATTGAACTAACATTTTGAATAAATTTGTTGACTGAAAAATCGTGTTTTGAAGAGGAAAGTGTGGTTCAATTCCTTCGCGAGTGTGATACCGTTAAGTTATATAGGGCAAACGCGTTACGACTGTTAACAAAAAATTCGAGCGGTTATCTGTGAGACAATAAATAATTCGCTCCTAGAGGGTTTTCTTGATACGAACGCCTCTTGACCAGCGCTCGTGTTACATGACTTGACTTGATCCATTCATAAGCATCATACATATTCATGCTCGAGCATAATCATTTTCAAACTTGTAGGTATTAATAGCAGCATCTGATGATTAAACAAACTTTCAATGTCATTATCAAACGGAAAAAAATTCGGCCACTGATAAACACGAAACAATTCAATCAGCGTTATTTGTTCATGCAAAATCAATTTCTCCGACCTTTACTTGAAATCAAACTCAGTAATTGAAAAGATATTAAAACATCATTCTTGCTCAGTGGTAAATTCACAATTCGCCCAGCTAACTTCCTTTCTTCTTCGCGTGCAGAAAAAAGTCGAAATAAAAACTGTTAGGAAGTGGTTGAATTTTTTGCACAACTGCCCCTATAAATCTTGATGTCACTGGAGCTTTTTCTTTTCCTTTTCTCAGCGCAATGATTTTGCAAAAGAACGACGCCTTGAAATATTCATAAACAGATAAATCATTTCTTATTTAAGAATAAAAAACGAGATTCAAAAAGAAACATCAATATTTCAATTCCCCTGTACGAGTCATTGGTAAATTTAAACTTGAAGAAAAAAATGTATCCCAGTGAATCGCGCCTAATTTTATCTCATGAGTGTCGGTCACGCCGTTCAGGGTCAAGATGTACTTGAAAAATCTCTGAAGAAGCGACTCATCGCTTCGATTCGACTTTTTTTCCCTCCCGATCACAAAAATCGAGTGACCTATTTTAACGAAGTAAATCGTGTCTACCCAATTGACGCGCTCTGCTCTCGCTCTACGTGCCTTCCAGCCCGAATAATAAAAGACTTATTTCCGTTCTGAAAATTAAGACCCATGACGCGGTAAAAGTTTTAGGCTTTTTTTTTGTTTCTATTCCCGTTGATGAATCTTTATTTTGGCGCAGACATGAAAGTAACATTGTTCTGATAAAAAGAAGGCAGCCGTAATGAGAGATGTTCATTTGAAAAAGAGCAATTGAGCAGGGAACATTAAATTGGCGAATTCAACGCTTTTTTTGTCCTCGTTCAATTTTCACGGTCAACCCGGAATAATGTAATAGATGCTTCCTTTCGTTGCTTAGCAACACGCCATCTTGACCCGGTGCTGTGCGAGTTTTTTTGTGTGTTTGTTTTTTCAATGCCCAATTTTTTTCTCTCGGACCGAAATCCAGTTAAAAATAAGCTCTAACTCTTTTCGAGATCGTGACTATTGTTTTTCATATTAAATCTGTAGATATTTTTTGTGGTCATAAAAAGATTCGTAAATCGTGTCACAGATTTTGCTCTGACATCTGGTTTTAATAAACGTAATTCACTTTTAATAAAAGAAAACCAAATATTTGTTCTGAGTGGAAAAAACGATATTGTTAGCACGAAAAAGCCAGAAATTGTGTTCTATAACAAAGATGACCTGCTCGACTTTTTATGAGGGTTGACTAAATGGCACCACATAGTCACCCTCCAGCGAGTGAGATCGATTTCATTGTTTGCAAATATCCACTCCGCCGATCTTATCATCAGAGATACTCCAAGATTCTTTGAAATGGGTCAAACCCTCCCTTCAAAATGTGCAAATTTTATTCCTGAATGTAGAACTTCATTTTGATTTGTAATTTGCCAAGATTCCAAGAAACAGAAAAATAAAAATGATCAACTTCAACCCAAATTCAAATTTGTTATAAATAAATTCAGGGTAAAATTCAGTAGACGCTAAAAAAAAACAAACAAAAATTGGTGAAACTTGGTGTTACCAATTGCCTTCAAAGATGCAAACAAAGTTGGATTTAAATGTTGCGTCTCGCAGGCCGTGATTATGGCGATTACCTTGCGATTAAATGAGAACCGGTTGAATTTCAATAATTGCATCGTCGCGTAAGTGAATGTCGCATGGGCAATTACGTTTGGAATAAAAAAAGGTGGGGGTCGGGCGGTTCATCCCGTGTGAGACCAGTTTGTCTCGTTCGACGTACCTGCACATTTTGAGTGCGGCCTTCAGTCTCGCCAGATTGTAACAATCAGGTTAACGGGTCAACCATCAACGCACCAATGAAAACGAGAGTCCATACACTTATTGAAAGCGAAACGCTCGAAAGTTCATAAACTTTTTGCCTCATTGTTATGTCGCATTTCTGCTATCTGATAGTCAGAATCGGTGCAAAAAACCACCCTGCTATGTTACCACACGTACCGGCAGTAGATCGGCCATGAAATAGGCACTGCTGCTTTTTATTGCACACTTAAAACAAATCACCGCTATGTTAATTTCGAAATCAGATTTACAATGTATTCATAACAATTTAACAATCAGTTCCAGGTAGTTGATTTCTTTTTCGTGACTCTGAATTTCAATTTTTATGTGAGACAACTTCAAAGATTATGTCATGAATAATTGTATTTTTGTACATAAAGAAAGAGTTGAAAAAAGGTGAAATTTTTGAACAACAATGTAACAACATTTGTTACCACTGGCTACGTGCAGGTATTCTCAAACTCGCTGAATCAGGAACAAATAGTGTTGCTCTTGAAACGCTTTATCTCTACAGGTGGTCGCGCACGAAAGCTTATGTCAAGATGATGTAAAGTATAATCAAACGAAATAGCTGATTTAAAAACTTCAAGAGGCATGGACGGTTCGAGTGCAACTAGACCGCAGGATAGACTGACTTTCACGAGAACTTCAGTTCCAAGCCACAATTAATTCAAAAGATTTTGTCGAAGAAAAATGTGGGTTAATTTTTGCGGTTGGGGAGTTGTGTTGAATTGGTCTGGTTTTTGTAGCAGAGATTTATTGGCGGTCAAAGTAGTCATGCTTTGAGAATTGAGTTATGCAAATTGGGTCTGCTTGGAGTGTAACTTTGTAATCTTGTTTGTTACAGTGAAGGACGCGAGAAAGTTCGCGTGTCATTTTTGGGTCCGAAACCGTTTCCTGCAACTCCTGGTGTTTTGTTGTTGGATCCAATTGTTTCCTCAGACATGGGTACCAATGGATTAGAACTTCTAACAACTCATACTGAACACACGTCACCTTCGTATAATACACAACTCAGGTATGCATAAATATTATGTCAATATGACAGTTCGTCAGATATTTCAAATTGAAAAGTAAAACTGGATTGAAAAATAGACAAAGACAAAATTGTAGGAAAAGATTTGCACAATTTTATCACTTTGCTACTATAAAACTGAAAGATGACTGTAAGATTGAATGTCTGGAGTGAATTATTTTTGAACTGCAATATCAAGAACAGTAGTAACTGCCTCAGGTATTTATACCCTCGACATTATCATTTACAATGATAAAACTTGACGGCGCATTCGTCTTCCATTCAGCATCTCAGCTATGTTTCAGCTGCCACAAAAATCATTTGTCAATATATTTCATCCGCCCAATTTATGTTCTTGAAGAATTTCATGGCATTCTTGACACAATTTCTATCAATAAACTTGTCTAGTAATTTACTTACAACATTTTTTCGCAAACTTATTTCATATTACTTTTTTCCATTAAAAAATATGATCAAAATTATGTATTGTTAAAATATCTCCTACGCCAGAGAAGCTTGCGCGATTACGAAACCTCAGCATGAAAATGTTTACCACGCCTGAGTCACCGAACGAAAATAGCATAATTTATACAAATTTCATGAAATACAGACTACAAAGTTATGGTCAAAAATGTCACTGACCAAACCACCGTCTCAAAGTTGACAAATCGCAGTTCAGTAAACTTGTAGGTCGAGAATTTTGATGTTTGCAACGTACTGTGAATTTCAGGTCAATGTGATGCAATGAAATTAGGAAAATTAGGAAACGTCGTTCCTTCAAAAGGGAAAACACAATGTTCAACCCAGATTTGAACCCAACCAATTTTGATATCAAAATAATCCAACGAAACTAATTACTGATGTTCAAATGAAAAGTTGTTCTTACATTTGAAGAAAAAAATTCTATACACTGGTGGAAGAAACTTGGCATATAAATAAGTAAGATTTAGTAAGATTCAGTGCTGAAAACGATGGAGTGAAATAAACGGTTCATTCAGAAGTCTGAATTTATATGACTTTAAAGCACGTCTGCAATCTTGATCGATCTTGCACTTTGGTAAATCTGGGCAACGACCCCACAAAGCAGCTTTAAAGAAGAGGAGCTGAATCTTGCAAGCGGCTTTGCAGCGCTGACCCTCGCGACAAAATGTGCCGCCAGGTCGTCACCAGGCAGTGTGCCGGAGACAATCGGTCTACGTGGTGTTGTCAATACGGAAGTGCGGGGCTGAGAGAGCAGCGCCGCCAACTATTACTATCGGCTAGGTAACTAGGGATGGAGACTTGAGAGTGGGGCGATGCTCGCGAGGAGGGAGCACCGGAGGATCGATATTGGTGTGGGTGGCGGACACGAACGCAGAGGCGCGGTGAAGAATGGCAGTCGTGCTGCTGTCGGCTTCGTTGCATCAGGTGCGCGCAAACCCCGAGACACCAAGTGCACCGGCCACCTAGTCGCGAATTTCAAATTTCAATTTCGACCGCACGAATTCCCAGCGACCGATCGATCCCAGTCGTCCGGTTTCGTCCCGTGCAGTGTGTCCTGCTTTTCGCACCATCGATCGGTACGAAAAGCTCTGCAGTAGTTTTTCTGTTTTTCCCTCCTCCCCTTTTTTGCCTGTTTGTTTCGTTACCCTTTTTTGATTATTGGAAACCATCGGGGAGCAGTCAGTTTAAAGTGCAATCTGGTGTGGTTGGAAGTGTGCAGTTGGAAGACCCAACTTGATAGGGGTTGTAAAGTAGGGAGTAATTGGTGTTTCTGGTTGGAAACCAGTCGACAATTCCAGGTGGACTGTTTGATGGATTACTGGAATGATGCAAATGTTGGTACCACTGCTGTGCTTCCAGTCTTTTGTGCAATCTCACATGATTTATGGTTTGCTCTGGTGCAGATACGGACATTTTGGACTTGAAGTTTGGAACTCCAGAACTTGTTATCTGACGACGATATTGTTATAGACAAACGGAAAAACTAGAGACCAAGTTCTAGATCTTGGTGTCAGACCTTTGGTATAGTGTAGTTGGGGTTTTTGAACTCTCAGAAGAATCCCTGACCAGGGTTAAAGTTCTCGAATAAACAGAAGAGTCTATTCTGCTGATTCAGCTTGAATCTCGTAATCAAATCGCCGAGGAGAACTCAATTTTACACTAGTCAATGTGCCAACTTCGTTACCAAACAAGTTAGAACGTCTACTCAATTATAAATTCATAATGACACGAGTGTTTTCTTCCGTGAGAAATGAAAAAAAGGGTATTCTGATCGATGAAAACAAGGCGTTACGAAATTGTGTCAATCAACTCTCAACCTTTAAATAGACCATACGTGATGTATTCTGCTTTTATAGCAACAAATATATAGACTGGTTGTTTATGAAGTAAATGAGGGCAATTTTTTTGATTACAGAGAATATTATCAGTTCTACAGACTTTCTAAGATCAATGATATCACGTCTCAAATTCGAAAATCTATTTTTGCACGAACGAATGGAAATAAAACCATAATATCCCGGGGTACAATTTGTTTTTTCCCCAGTGGAATAACAAATATATCATGAGGTTAATAATTATCCTTCACGATCAATATCCCACAGGTGAAATTCCCAGAAACCGCTTCAATTACGAATTCAGTGTTCGTGACTGTTTTTCCCTTTTTTTTTCATTCAAAAATTGCGGTTCAAAAAAAGTGAACGAAATTTGTTGATTAGAGGAGACGGATTTTGTCGCAATATTCGTGGAGAGGCTTGGAACGAGTTGGCGGATTAAAAATGCAGACAGTAAACAGTCGCGAATTGCGCGACTGAAAGCGAGTGACTATGTTTCAAACACTTTTCATGAAACATCCGAGTGTCTCAGCGGTGAGAGTCTGTCCTTTGCAGTGTACGGAAATTAGTGAGGGTTCATGATAGTGCCAATGATGGGAGTATTTTTGGCAAAGGAGCAATGTCCGGCCGACTGAACCAACCGTTCGAGAATGCGCACGGCATCCGAGAAATTCTAGCACTAAATTTGTGTTGCCGAGCAACGCTTAAATTAAGGTCACATTCAATTATTAAAAAATTGGAGAATTTGGTCGCAACCAAGGGAACCTTCATTGAAATTGAATTAACGGTCCCTGCGCGTTGACTGGATTCCAAATTACAGTTCAATGTCGCCACATGTTTTTGCATGTCAAAATTCATGAATTCAAACAAAGGAAAAATATTTTTTCATCAAGTTACATCTCCAGTCGGACGGCACGTCGGTGATGAAAAATTCAAATGATATCACAGCTGTCGATGATAAGTTATAATGTACTTCCACGTACGCACAGCTGGAATGAATTCGATAATTAAAAGCACGTGCAAAAGTTAGCTCCGGAGTTGCATCAAGACTCGAGTTTATCTATCTGTTCATTAAGAACCTGTTACGTAACCTCGATTTGTAATCAATCGCGAACAGTTTCTACACATTGGAGAGGGGGGGGGGGGAATAACAAAATATTTGGAACTGGGTCGTATCGCGGTATCGAAAATGCAATAAACTGGAATTTTGAAATAACAAAGATAAAAATATCAATAACAAATGGTAGAAGCAGTTTCAGTCAGGCAGAGTCGTTTCTTAGAAAGATTTATTTTCACGAGGACCGTGACCTGTCTCTGAGGAGTTCAATATACCCGTTTGCAATAAACCATAGCATCAACAAACCGGCTTTTGTCTTCAGAATCTAGAACTGTCTGAAAAAATAAAAGAATTTGAAAACCACAATCCAATGTGAAAATTCAACTGACTAAAATGTGTTAAAAGTTAGTCGTTCCGAGTCGCTTGATAAGAAAAAAAGATTGCAATTTCACAGCTACATGTAAAATCTAGTCGTAACTTGTACTGTTCGAACATTCCATTTTGAATCACCTGACTAATTGATATTCCTTCTTGCATAACTGATGGAAGTCACTTGGTGAAAATAAAGAGCAATTTTATTTTGTCACTTTAACTCTTTCTTATGTGTCCTTAAACGAGAAACATAGTAGGTCTAAATTAAACACGAAGAACAAAGGTAATCCAATTGTTTGAACTTTGCAGAATTCATCACCTCAATTATCTCTCAAATTTTATCTCAAAATTAGGAGTCTGAACAGGTCACGGTCCGGCGAGCAATCTGATAAAGCTCTCCTGGCCGACAACATGCACTTAATTGTTTCGCCAAATTAAAATCTTGTAGGTGTTTCGACGTCTGTTTCTCAGTATCTCGATGTTTTAGAATTTTATTTCAGAGTACTACTTTTTTTAGACCAAATTACAAAATAAACAAGAGGATTTTTATGCTTATAAATTGCTAATTTGCACACACCAATTTATTTGGAAATTGGTCTTTTGATTGTTACAACAAAACTAGCTTAACGAGACCCGTTGTATCAGCGGAATTAAGTACACGCGTGGAGCAAATTTATTGACGCTCCAATAACTTGATGAAAAAAATCAAGGTAACGTTTGAGCGGGCCTGAAAATGTCATCAGATAAATTAACCCGTGCCGTTTAGCAGTTGGCAATTTTCAAAACGCAACGCACGTTACAAAATAACACACAACGAGGTCAACTCGGAGCCACCCTCGCTGCACCAACACTGTAAAAAACATCTCCTATTGTCCGAACCATCAGCATCGTGCCAAACACTAATAAATACTCTTCTATCGTCGTGATTGAATTCACGTTGATACGACAGTTTGCTCGTTAACAAAACAAATCAATCAAATCAACGAAAAGAGGCGAAGCTTTTTTGTTTGATTAATCCACTTCCTACTTTAACTTATCCATTTTCACTGGCAAATATTAAAAAAAAAAACCTTCGGTTTGTTTGCTAAAAATAAAAGTCCTGTTTGCACCCTGTTTTTTATCCAACGAAGGATACAAGCAATCACAAACAGAACGCACCCCTTTGATTATACGATCGTCGCAATGACAGATATTATGGGGATGCAATAATTGCAACTAGAACGTCTATCAAAAATATGGGTCACGGCTACTGCGTCGCCACACTTCTATGCCCCACACTCTATATATATAGCCGATTTTAATAGGGCGTCGCAAAATTTGCAACGGTCTTAAATTCATCTGGTCAATTAAATGATTGGAAAATGTCAAAGTTTAATTAAAATTTTCGCAAAAAACGAAAGCCGGAATTTCAACTTTAATAAATTCAATTGTTTCCTTCTATTTTTTTTTTTTTTTCATTGAGACAAAACTTCAAGTCGTTTGTTTAGGTTTTCAAGTCTTATCACTGGAAGATAAATTTCAACTTGTTGTACTTAATTAAAAGATTTAATTAAAGAAATAAGTAAAAGGTTAATGAAAATGTTGTGAGAACGTTGAATAGTAAATAAAACGGTGTTGCAAATCGTGCGTTCCTGACAATTCGATTGATGAGCGCCAGACAAAATGCACGCGCGATAACGTTTGCATGTTCTTATGCACAATGTGCACTCGTCGAGCAATAAATACCAGTCGTTAGCCAGATCGGAAGCCGTATACAGTCCACCGGAAAGCGACAAATCAATAAACATTTCGCTTGTCTACGATTCGCATGGTTGAAAAAAATTTTTCAACTTAATTACACTTTTCAACGGAAAAATCAGACGACCGTCTGGCGACTGTCTGGCGTTCACATGTAACCCGATTCTTCAAAAGGGTCAATCCCAAAGAGAATAGTTCGTTTGAGCATGAAAAATTGTGAAATCAAAAAGAGCGCGTTTTAATTAGAAAAACGAAAATGAGCGACAGGACAAAAAGAAAACAAATTAGGAGCGCCTTTTTTACAACGACGATTACACTTGACATGAATGTTTCGTTGGGACAGAATATATTAGTTTAGTGATGTTGGCACACACGGCTTATTTGCGAGTAGAAATGGGAGTAAAAGAGCTTGACAGTCTGTTATATTTCCCTCTTGTGATCTGTGTTTCTTCCGTTTTCGCTGAGCTGTTAGGCAAATCTCTTCTGCATGTAATGTGTAGCGACATTAAAACACAGACAATGTACAAACAAAACATCGTCTATAATCTCAAGTAGATCCCAAGAGTTGATGAACTTTAAGCATCTCGAGATTTTCTTCAAAGGTCCCAAAAATTGACTGCTCCAAAATGGTTTCGTTTCTAAAAATTGATTTACAAAAAACTGCCATAGAGAAAAATTGTGTAAAATAAATCGGAAAATTGTTTGTAGCTTTGAATGTAGAAAGAATTCGCTGAACGAAATCGTGACTCATCGACAGAACAGTGAGGAAGAGGTAGTAAACGAGAATGAAAATAATTGTGAGCGAAGGATGGTACGTTTTGGCAACGAGCAAAAACTGCACAAGTGTCGTCGATTGAGTGAATAGTTGAGAACAAGTGGGAGAAAGTTAGCCACAAGATTGCTGCAAATGTGGAGTGCTTTGGAGGAGCGACCCAACAAAGACGAGTGCACTGGAAAATGACGACCACACACGGGGGTCACGTCTATTATGTGATTAAAGTGCCGAAGGATGCCGCTTCAACCACTGTCTCGACTGAAGGTGCTAAAGACAGGTAATTTTCGCGAGACCGGCTGCGCAATCTTGCGATCCATTTTACACCGAGGACAATCACAGGATGCGCCTTTTATTAGCCTGAATTACGCTTCGACTGTAAAAATTCTTAACTTTTTACTGTCGCGAAAAAGTTACAAGTTTTAAAAGTTATTTCCACGGTTTCGTGAGTTTGGTACTTGTGAGAGAAAACAATTTAAAATTTTTCTTCCTTATTTTTTTAAACTGAAATTGTAAGAGTAACGAATTGTGTTTTTTTCTAATATTGTATAAGATAAAAAATCGTAAATACCAGGATTGGATGTCTGTGAACAGTTTGATTGTTGACCTCAAGTTGAACTTATCACTGTGACTTTGATAGACGTGCAGCTCCATGAAATCTCAATCGGTAAACTTCAGCATGTTCAAACGTCCCTGAAACACGCAAATTCAAGATCATTAGAATCAAAAATCAAATTGGGCCAAAAGTGTAATTGCAAATCCGAATAATCACGAGTTTGAAAACAAACATAAAATCAAACGTCGGGATTATAGTTTAGCTCGTAAAATCTGCTAACGTAATGTCCTAATCTGGAGATAATCTGCTAACGATCAAAAGCACCGAAAAACAAGTTCAGGAAACGATTCCGTTAGTGTGGTAAAATACAGAGTATAGAGTAGAAGCAGGTGATAAACTAATAGCGTAGACTTAGCATTGACTGTAAAAAATTGTGAATTAAATGCCGACTTCTCAGCTGCGGATTAGCGCTGACTTTTCCGCCTGCGATTTTCATCCTTGATATTGTGCAATAACTCAAAAGTCTCTTTATTATTAGCCCGCTTGGCTCCGGGCCAGTGACAACGAAAACTACTTAAACCATAGTTTTATTATTCGCTCTCACTTTTGTGACGTTCTCGCACACACATCACAAATGACTTTTTCCTTGACTAAGTCAAACACAATTAGCATCAAGGATACCACGTGATAAATTTTTTCCGCAATGCAAACAAGTAACATTTCAAATTTTTTTCCTAGTCTCGGATTACTTGCAAGCGATATTTTCGTACGCACGTTCAATGTAAATATTTGTGTAAGCCTGAACAAATGTTCGAACAAATGAAAAACAGTTTTGCAATGTAACAGTGCAAAATGTCAAGATCGTGCGAAAAAATCTACAGTTCTTTCAAAGCAGTCTAATTTCCGTTATCTTCTAACAGGATTTTAGCATTTTTTTCAAGGTGCGATTTCCGAGGCAATTACTCGATTTTCCCTTTTTTTTCGACAATCTAATTGCATTTGTAATCGACGCCGATATTGCAGAGGTAGTTAATAATTACTTTTATCGGCCAATTTGAGCTCGTATTACTTTAAGGATTCGGTATAAATCTTCAGGAGTAAAAATTTGTAGTTGAAAAAGAAGGCAAAATAGAAGTGGGAATTGAAGCCACAGTTTTAGTTTATTTATAGGATAGGAATGTCTGTAAAAGGGTTCGGATGAATATTTCATTAGTTTTAAATAATGTATGATTACTATTAAACTCGATCTGATCTACAGAGACAAGCTGGTAATGAATACAAAAATAAGAAAGATGTAATGCACTGAAATAACCGCTGACGTAATCAACTGTAAGGCACATATGTTGCGCGAAGTAAATAAGTCTTGGCGTACAATTTTCATAAGATAAAACTAAGTGCTGATAGTGATTGCTTCGCGTTTTTTTCTATCAGTCCTTTTTTTCTCCCTTTTCTTACATGGCACAGAATTTAATCTTTGACCAAATTCTAATCACGAAATCATTTTATTTATCATTGAGAACAAGAACGTTGAAAAAATAACAACAAATTAAAAGATCAATTTTTTATTTTCTCATTTTTAAAATCGTCACTCCAAATAGAAAAGTTTATCAGCTTTAATCTTTGATAAGAGATTTATTAAAAGAAAAACAATTGAAGGAGAAAAATGTCGAAGAAAATTGTACGTTTGTCGGAGCTCATACATTTTCTATACTTTTTATCGCACTTTAGTGACGAGCATTTTTTCACGCCCATACGTGTAATTAGGCCTGATTCAATGTCAAAGTTAATGTCATGGACACGCGACCAGAGGTGTGTCATGCCTGAATACCCATCAAACGAATTTTTTTTTATGTGATGGCACTGGTATTATCTCTTCACTCGAAAAAAAAACCTACAATGTTTTTTTTTTTTCATACAAACTTTTTATCCCTTCAAAAACAAAGTAAAAAGAAGCAAACACAAAAGATTAAACTATGCATTTCAACTAGTTAAGCATTTATCTATTTCACTTCATGAAAAGTTCTTTGACTTTGAATTTCAACTGTCAGAATAAAAAGTACTTGGATGCAGTGAAAAATGAAAGATGTCAGAGTGCTGATTCATCAGCAGTAATTGAAATGAATTCGCTTTAATTAAGATAGGTTGAAAGTAGGAAATGAACCAGTCAGGAAGGAATAATTTGATATCTGACGAAACTGAAACTATTTTGTAGAAGAAAAAAAAGAATGTCTTTTAGTTTGAGTTGCAATTATGACAGAATTAAATGAATGCGACTGTTTGCAGTACGGACAATGGTTGGGACAATCCATTCAGGCCGGACGGTGACTTGTCCAGGGAGGCAGACGAGATCGTGGAGCTGATCAAAGGTGGTAAGCCTATAACGCCAACACCGGGGCAGACAAGCCCGCCGCTACCAGGGAGCAAATCGGGGGATCACGACTCGAGTACGAGTCCTCTGCTGAATGCCTCAGCGAGGCTCAATCAGGGAAACGGAAATGCTCACAGCACACCGATCAAAGGCCAGCAGTCCGGCAACGAGAAGGTAAAGCCGGAAATGTAATTCACTTCGCTATTTCCGTCGGAAAATTGAGGGACATTATCTCGGCATGAAGATCACGCCCTAACAAAAATAACCCAACACGTAATCCGTAAATGCGCTAATTTATTTCTCCTGCAGTAGACGTTCCTGATTTTCGTTTATGTTATAATTTTTGGGAGGGAAAACTGAACGAAAAAGTTCTCAGCAGTTGAAGCGAAAATTTGAACATTTGACTTCTGGTTTGTTCAACCCCTGAGTACTTTTTAGTATTATGATAAGACACTTTTTAATGTAGTCCTGCTTGTTACTTGGTACTATGTGAGACAACATTTTGAAATGCAAATTTTGATTTTAGGCCACGGTGGAAGTCAGCCGAGTGACTTCTCAGGGTCCCGGAGATGCATCCCAGGTGGAGCACGTCACCCTGAAGAAGAAGCCCAAGTGCAAATGTTGCGTCCTGCAATAAAAGGTGACTAGCAAAACGAAACTAGATGGAAAATTCAGCGACCTGGGAACGTCTGGTTCCCGGACATGAAATACTAATCGAAGAAGCCTATGTGGATCCTTGATCTATGAAATGAAGTTTTGTGAGTGGACTGCGGACGAAGAGGAAAGTTTTCAAAAAATGAACTGTTTCGAAACGAATGGAAAACTTGGGATCAGACTACGTGAAAATATATTGTAGATACAGAATGGTAGTTATCTAGCTTGTATGCTTTTACTATTGTGATTAAGTGATTGTTAGGCTGATCGAATTTGGCAGCTGATTCGCGTTCGAAAAAAAGAAGAAAAAAGAATCTTATAGCACTGCTGGCGACTATAACAATTGTCATCCTCAAGACGACGTTTTTTCAACAAATTTTTCTGCAAATTTTAAAGACCGCCATGATTGTAAAATGTACCCAGACGTAGCTGCGCCCTATTTATATTCCAAAAGAAAAGAAAATCAATGTTATAATAAATAATACATAAGGAATTTTCTGTTTTAAGAAAACTCGTCCGAAAGTAGCGTTTTGACACAACATTTGTAATCCGAATTTTCGACATGCTTTCAAACTGTGATTCTATTTATTCGCTAACCTGGGTATGTTGTAAATATTCCTAAAAAAACGACGAACATTCAGACTTGCGAAATTATCTTACAATAAGGTACTTTGCATCCTACCGAGCAACCAGAAATAGGTAAATAAGGAGATCGTCTTTTTTAAGATAACAATTCTAGACACTTTAAGGAGTTTATGAACCTTCCCCGCAACCATTGAAGAGCGTAACGAAAAATTTTGCGCCGGCAGTGTTTAATCACTCGATAGACTTGCATTCTCTACTATTTTGGATTCGTTTGTGAACTTTTATATTGATGAATTGTTAAACGAATGAGCTAGTTATTTGGTAGCACAAAAATGATTTCCTGCTCGGTACCAGGAATTGATTAAACGAGCGTAAACTGCGAACCGCACAAAGCGTTTAATAGACAGTCCGTTCCGCCGAGCGCTGACTCAGTTGCCGAGTTTACAAAGTCCGATTATTATCGTTAAGATATTATCGTTGCTAACGGATAAAACTCAGCGACTTTTATCCGAATCCGAAAATAACAAACAAAAAGATGAAAAAAGAATGCCGGTATCAATTTTCAGCCACTCATTACATGTAATAAGCACTCATGTATGAATTGTATAAGTAAAGATTCAGGATTGTTGTTCTCCCTCGATTATACGAGGCTCCTAATTAGCACTCTGAGAAAACTGGACGTTACGATTTTTTGTTCAAGTAGGAAAACTTTATTACCCGTGAAATGATTATGGATCAACAGACTGTTGATTCACTGTTTTTCAATAAGTATTACATGGTTTTTAATTAATTTCCAATTCAATAATTGTTCTTAATTGATTCAACTAAACGAACAATGCCAGTTTTCTCATTGTAAAATACACATGAATTCACAATTGTAAAATCGACTGTAAATATTGAAGACTCTGATGTACGATAGATCGTGTGATATATTAGTCGGAATAAGATTGTCAAATTTTATTATGTTTGAAAATTCAAAACGAAATTTTGACTGACACTCATCGAAGTATTTAAATTGGATAATGAAATTGAATTTTCAACTTGGACTTTTCTTTTTGAAGCGAGAAGTGTAAAATGACGCTGGAGGTGGTGCGATGTTTGATCGTTTATTTATTTATAAAGCCACGTTTCTGTTTTCTTGTTATATGGTAGTTTATAGATTAACAATTTCGTTGAGTTTGCAATATTATAAAACAGACTATTCACTCTAGAAAAAAGACAAACTGATTTTATGTAAATATTCTAAATACTACAGATTATATTATTATTAATTATACATTGTGCAGTCATTTTTTAAAAGTAATCAATTTGCTGCTGATGCACAAGTTTACACATTTTTTATTGTTATTCATTTTAAACACTGAGTTTTATTGCTTGCAGACAAGTTTATATCTGAGCTCCATCTTGAATATCCATTTATTTATTTAGTTCTGTGAATATTCAATGCAAAATAATTTATTCCGGTGTAAGTTTGTTTTTTAGTTTATATCTTACACTACAATCTTAATGAGTATGTAACAAAATATACAAAATCCTGAATATTTACTGACAAAACCGAAATTCAAATTACCGAAGATGAAAATTTTTCTCATCAACCGATTTGTTTTGTATCACGAAAATCTGTCGATCTCACGAATGTTTTTTTAATCAACGATAACTGGTTTTTTGCTGTGCATAATATTAGTTCTCAATGCGAATCTGGTTCCAGAATAACGAACTCGTCATCTCATTTGAATCATTGATTCTATTCATTTCGAAAAAATAAAACAAAATAAGAGAAAAAGAATCATTGTACATAGATATAATATATAAATGAAAAAAAAATATATAATACATTTGTGTATATAATTATATACATGATAATGAAATATAGTTTCGTCCAATTTACCGCGATGCAGCCAACAATTTTTGACCGTAAAGTTTGTCGAGTTTGAATTTACCGCTCCGGAATGTCAATTTGTACAAAACAATGAACGAAATTGAACAATGTAAAACCGGTTTTTATTTATTCTATTGTCTATGTTTGAATTATATTTGTACTGCGTATAGATTTCCGAGGTTATTAAACAATAAGTAACCGAGTTTCATCAAAATAACTACAATTTCAAAGCGTAATTTTGTATAATAATTGAACATTCTTCCTCGTGTTGAATAAATTAAAATATAAGTGAGGATACAAATTATGAGCCAAGCGTAACGACAAACGTCTTGTCTTTGTTGCGGCGACCGTTTCAACGTTGAGATTTGCCTTCGTTTCAGTGCAATTCGTTTTCTTGGACTGATTTTCAAAATGCAATGAAATTGAGAGAAAAAAACGTCCACGAGTAAACAGTTGTTTCATTATCAGTATTATTTGTCCCTGCTGCATCAGTTTATTTCTGAACATATCATTTTGAGAGAATGTCATCGGTGAAACGGCAGACCGCGTGAGAAACGCGTCAAGAGAACTATATTATTTTACAAGAGCGAAATCAGCAGTTCAATATTGTGAGGTGTTACAGCCGCGGATGACAAAAGAAAATAACAAAAGAAACAAGAAGAAATTTGTAACTTAGAAGTAAGTTCTCGCGCCTAGTAAAAATACTCGCATGCACGATGAAATCTTCTATAACAAAACATCTGTCCCACGCAAACTGTTGACTCTGCTGAGCTTGAACAATTCAGAAAAACAAACAAACATTAAATGTCTTGTTAAAAAAATTAAATTTTTCCCGAGTGTCTTTATTTCCGTACCCACAACTTTCACAGATGCTTATTGATAGTAAATATTTGAGTTGGATTTCGATCAGTGGTTTTCGGAACAATTGTTCATTTTTCCTAATCCAGGGTAGATTTTTCATTTTTCTGCAACAGATGTTCGGCACTTAAATCCGATTGTCTTTTAACGGGGATTCTCGGCTGTAAATAAACTTCTTGGGAGATTATGTTTTAGCTCGAACTCGGCCCGAACCCAAGTCGTTCAGGTAGAGAGAAAAAATTGATTATACTTAAACGTCAATCAGGTTTACAGTCAAAAATCAAATTTAATGCGACCAAAAGTATACAAATGGTATACTTTTGAAAATGACCATGAAAATAATCGCTTTTCATTTTCATTGTTACTTTCAGTTTTTGTTTTATCATAAATGATTCCTTCTATTCACATTGTCGTTCAATAAAATACAATCTAAAGAATACGATTTGTTCAATTCTAAAAATGTTTATAAAAAGCATAACTTTTTAACTTATTGTTGTGATATTCATTTGTTGTTATAATAATTTACAAACTTGTTATAAATATTTTGTCATTGTGAAAGCGAAAAACATGTATTCAAAGCAGGTCAATTGTTAATGTTTTTTGACGGTTGTAATTATACCTTCTTGTCCACAGACGGGGGCGGACAAATATTTTGAACAAATAGAAAACGTTCAATGGATCTTGGGTTTTTACCCAAGAAAAGTTGATGACATCTGAGAGATTAACATCAAAAAGCATTCTTCGAGTCAACTTAACCAATATTGTTTCAGCCCCCAAGGAAGGTCAAGAGGCATGATTTACACAACAATGTAACACAATTTTATCTCTGAGTATCCGCTTTCTACTTCAAATTAGAAGAATCATAATCCCGGTCTAAACTGAGGTAAAAAGGATAGCTACTGCAATAAACGACAAGAGAGGGGATGCAAGAGGGGATGCGAGGCCAAATTTGTCAAAGAAATTTCAAAGATTCAAAGGACATAACAGTCTTAGGTCTTAGGGAGACCAGTTATATGTTGACGATTTTACCTGCAGTCACTAGTGTATGGGACGCTGAAGTTGCTGCACGCTGCACGTTCCACATCGGTGTCGACTTTCAGAGTTAGTGTCGTGCGTTTTGTTCCGTTGATTGGTTGAATCTGAATTTCTTCTTTTTTGTTGGCGGTAATTACATTTGTTGTACATCGGAATATAAACACTGAACAGTTTTGGTTAAAAAAGTGAAACTGAAACGTTATGATCGAGTTATTCTCATCAGAACAAAAGCCAAACTGACGGTCGTGTTTATTTGTAAACATGACGGAATTGAGAAAAATGATTACAAACGTTCCCTTGTGACCGGATGTAATAACACTTCGGATTGGTAAGATCCTCTTAAAATTGATGATAATTATTTTGTGTTTGTGGTATTTGTGTAAGTTAATTTCATGGCTTGGGATGATTCTCCATTTCAATTCGACCGATTTGACCCCAGCAGACACGTGTTGCCAAAGCTGGTTTACTTTTGACTTTGAATTATTCATATAAACAAAAACTTCGTTAGAAAGGTGAAAAATCACTGTGAAAAATGTTTAAGATAATAATGTAATGTTTAAAAGAGTTGTAAATAAATTTGAAAATTCAAATTTTACCACGGTCGCAACGTTTTTTAAACAAAAGAATAACAAAGAAAAGGATTTTCAGTTCGTTTGTTTACTTTTTCTACTTCTCATTTTTTTTTTAATCGAGTTATAAATAAAAAGCAATATTTATTTTGAAAATATATAAAAAATTGTTGTGTCATGTTTCTGCTTTGGGTTGTTTTGTTTTACTCTGAATATGAGTATTGTTATCACAAGACACCATTTTTAACAATTTTTTTTTAATTTTCAGACGCTGGGCTGGTAAAAAAAGACTGAAGGGTTAAAAAATACTAGTTTTATTATATTTGATGTATTCAGTCGCGACAAAAAACAGTCTGATGATTGAAATGAATTTTGACGTGCCTAAATTGCGGACAACAGTACATGCCAAATCTGTACACAATTTAATGATTACTCAATCGATTAATCGATCTCGCCAAACTTTCCCTTCAGTTTTGACTAAGCAACAGGTATACATTTTATTATTACTTATTTTATCTGAATGAAAAATAAACAATTCACTCTGTTCTTTCTCTTTTTGAATTTTGGAAAATTTTCACACTTGATATTTATTTTTGTTGTAATTTTTAGATTGGATCTTCCAACAGTTTCATTTGTGGTTCAGACCAAATAGCTTGCATCTTGTCAGACAACTCGATTGTAGCTCAAATCGTTAAGAATCTGAAAGTACAATCAAAAGAGTCCAAAATGTGCCCCTTGAAACCAACGATAGATGTCGAGCAGCAATCGCTGTGCCCTCATCAACAGTCTTTGAAGCTAACATTCGTTGAACTGTCCAGTTTGGTAAAATCAATGGACAATGTCCAAAAAAGACTGAAGGACGCTATGGAAAATTCAGGATACCTTGGAAAGTGCCCTCTGTTCATTCAGCAACCTGATTTACTCTTGAATCACAAAGTCATGGACAAAGTAAAAACAATATTCACCCACAAATTTTAAATTCAAATTTAAGTAACAAAATGATGATAACAATATTTTGTTTCTAGGTGACAGAGTTTTCAAGATATTCAACTGTGGAGAGCAGTACAGTTTTTCAAACAAACAATTTTGGTTTCGACGTGTTTCGAACTTCTTTGTCTACATTTTTTTCCATCTGCTCATGGTTCAGTAGAAGATTTTGTATGAAGCTTGTACAGGTAAATTGTCAAGAATGTTTTAAAATTCATTTACCAACTATGAAAAACTACAGTATAAACTAATTGTTGTATTATTGTTTCAGATTGCATCATACATGAAATTTGATACAGTTTTTCGAACAAGTTTGCAGTGTAAATCGTGTCCTGATATACATCAACTTGTTGAGGAAGTGAATATTAATATTGATCGAATGGGAAAAAATAACGACAACGTAACTTTCGAAGCCAACCAGAAGTATCGTCTGCTTTCAGAAGAACTTCTTGAGGTAAATATCTATACTACTCCTTGCAATGAAAAAAAAATATATTTCGCTATAACAATAATTCTTAAAATGTTTCAGATTCGTTTGAAAAACAACAGTCAACTTGAAGACCTTACTCGAAAACTGGAAACCGCATCTAGTGACAATGAAAAGCTGAGGGCTGAGCTGAATGATCTAAAAAAAGCATTTGAAACTATGAAAAACAACCCTCCAGTGAGAATGTGCGCGCCGCCACCGCCACCGCCGCCGCCGCCTCCACCACCTCCGAAACCAGATGTAACAAATCGAACTTCAAAAACTGAGACCAAAAAACGAAACCCCGCTAATACTCTTCCAAGGCCTACCATCACTGTGGAAGCATTGATGAGTGTTAGTCTGAAGAAAACTCCCACTCAGGTATAATTTTTTCTCTTCTCTAAATTTGAAATAAATTGAAAAATGTATTTTTTGTCCGAGCTTGGCAACTAACACGATCGTTAATTTATGATTTCAGATTCGGCCGCCAAAAAAAGACGATAGTGTGTTTGTCATCTCAACGGAAATGTTGCGAAGTGTTAAACTGCGACCTACAAATTTGTTAACTGCTGAGCTCGCAAGATCGCCGAGTCGTTGATAAAGTTTCTGTCCGTTTGACGCTGGCCTGTGATTATAGTCTAGTTATTTTTAACGTTATTTTTGTACAGAAAAACAATTGAGTTGATAACTAAAAACGATAATGTTATTCAAACATTTGAATCTTAGATATTTTTGAATGAACGTACTGTAATTTAAAATGTATATATTTCCATGAGAATGACTAAATAAATGTAAACAATTTACAATCGCAACAAGTACAGTTGTAATCACTTTATTTTCAGCATTCACGTGTGGCTTTACAGTAAAAGTTGTTTGTATGCTTTTTTTTCGTGGTAACGATACAGACCAAATGCATGCGAGTCCAAAATACGAATGATTACTCGACCTAAATTTTAAACGGTTTTCCACAAACATACATATATCTACATTGTTTTGTAATTAACCGCTTGCAGTAGTTAGTTTTCATTTCTTTTAAATTCACTTTGAATCAAGTTTCATTTCTTTCTATCTGCTGTTTCATTCAAAGATTTTTTTTGCGTCGACAATTGAGTCTTTTGGCTTTCAAATTATAATCAAGAGTTGATGTTTCATTTTGAAATGATTTAAAGACTTTTCATTTTAGTCGTTTTAATAATTTTTTGTTCTATTGCAAAAATTTTACCTTAATTATCATGACTCCTTATTTGATTATAATTATTAATATCCTTACATACAGTATTATCGGTATTATTTTAATGTTATCTTTGTAATATACTTTTTTTTACGTAATTATGATATAATACTTAAATGCATGGGCACGCGACACACCTCTAAAACGCAGTTTAACTCAGACATCTGACCAGTTAAACACTTCTTGTCCGTTTCTTTCTTTCATATTTTATTTTATTTACTTTTTTTGTATTAATCCATTCATTTGAGTTTTCTCTCTTGTTTTTTATATTCGTTCTAATATCAATTTCTGAAACATGCCCGTCGGGATAAAACCATGCAAGCTCAAAAATTGTGGCAATGAAATTGACAAAAATACATATACGAATTGATTGTGCTGGGCTTTTATTTTCAAGTATTGAAATCATAAACGCGGAGCAAAGTATAGTTTTGCCGTACAATGAGAAAGAAAGGTATAATCAGTGACAAATCATAGCGAGACAAGACAAGAGAGATAGAGAAAGAGGTAGAGAAAAAAACAAGACAATTCGTCTAAAAAGTAAACATAGAAGTCAGTTGTTAAAATAGTTTGTGGATGCGTGTGCACTTTGCTCCGATTCAGAAAGTCGAATTTATTACAAGTGTCGTACAAAAGATCGTCTACTTTGGCTCGCGCAGACTTTGTTGCGGTTGACGCGCGGCAACAACGTCGACGTCTCGAACGCTTGAAAAACTATACGAGTTATTGCTCGAAAGGGGATCGAACCTTACACGGGATGTCGAATTTGGAATGATTCGAAAGATGCGGCGGTCACGCGGTGTCTTACCATTAGGCAGCTTCGTCGTAGTCGTGTGATAACAACAGAAGACAAAAATTACAACTAAGTACAAAGGTTTTGATGTCAACTGAAAATGATGGAGTCAATGTGGGCCCGGTGTGTTCGCGTGTCGAACAATCGGAAACAATCAAACGACGGAATGAATGCGCAAAAATAATTAGCGAGTCGCACACACTTATTGACACTGAGGGCGGGCGCGTTTCGCAGCCGAAGGGCCTCGCCCTCACTCCCCATCAACGATAAAACACTAAATGCAGTAACTTTTCCTTAACGTATGTTCAAGAAATAAAAAAATATATAAACACAATAATGACGTTCTTTTTTATTAAAATAAAATTAAACAGAGAAAATTATTTTCTAAAGGGAGAAACTGTTTGGTGATCATCAAAAAAACTGAGTTGCGTTTTGCGCGTCACAATAAGAAAACAAGTCACGTGAGGAATTGCCGCACACTATGCATAATGGCATGACAATCGCCTCGCTAAATGCTTGCAAATCTCACTCTTTAGCAATGTCCATGATAAATTCTTATATTAATAATCGTGTTTGAATAAAATTCACATTCCGTAATCTCGTTATTGATTTTTTCCCTCTTTTTTGTTTTTGAAAAATTGATGCCACTCACAAAATCTTTTCCAACTAATTGGGTTCTTCCTGATTTTGAACTGTTTCTTGTTAATCATTTACACAATTACAGTATACGTGCTTCATTACTCAACGCGTGATTTGATGATTTTTTTTGAAGTAACCATACGTGCGTTCATATGTCACGCAAATCGCTAACAATACCCCCGATCCCCACCCCCCACCCCTTAACGCGCGTGATCGTTGACACTCCGCGTAAATAATTTGTTGACAACTTGCTTTTGCTTTTTTTGTTTTCCATCTCTGTTTGTTCCACTTAATTCTTTGCTTTTATCCCCCACTGAATTATTTTCTTTGCATACAAGTTATTAAAACAGTTTTTTTCTTTTATTGTATTCTCCTTCGGATGCACGATCAACATTCACTCCAACTAAAGTTACGAGACGTCTTGATCTTCCGCATCTTGCAGCTGTTCTTTTTGTTCTCCTTCTGCTGAAAATGAAACAATAAATTGATTAATTTTTTGTTCTCTCTTTCAGTTCGAGTCAACATTTATTTGTGAAAAGTATCCATTTACGTTCTACTTTATCGATTGCTGGAATTGTATTGATTTTGATATTAATATAAAAGTCAAAGTGATTTGATTTAGACAAGACAAAGCAAGTGAACGCGATTATTTTTGAAAGGAGCAAACAAAAACTGATCTAACCGTCTCCCTGCATGTCGGAGGTCCAGAGTGTAAGGTTGTCCCTAAGTAGTTGCATGATGAGAGTCGAATCTTTATAACTCTCTTCAGATAGAGTGTCTAATTCGGCGATAGCGTCATCGAACGCTGCTTTTGCCAGACGGCATGCCCTGTCGGGGCTGTTCAATATTTCGTAATAAAAGACTGAGAAATTAAGGGCTAATCCTAAACGAATGGGGTGAGTCGGGGGGAGATCCGTCATGGCTATTTCACTCGCTGCCTTGTATGCCCCGAGCGAGTTCTCCGCTGCCTCTTTCCTGTCGTTGCCAGTTGCAAATTCTGCCAAATAACGATGATAATCGCCTTTCCTGTAACAATCAAACATCAAACATTAATACCTTACGTTTGCTTTGAACAAACTTTTTTTTATCAACATTGAATTCCAAACGAAAATCAATTACATTTTATAGTAAAAAACTTTGGATTCTCCAGTAGACGCGCAGGGGATGAGATGTTTGTCCAAAACTCCGAGAATGTCGGCACAGATGTCTCTGAGCTCTTTCTCGACCTGAGACCGATATTGACGGATCATCTCGAGTTTCTCCTCGGCGCCCTTGTTCTCCTCCTTCTGTTCGATGCTCGAGATTATTCTCCAGGAGGCTCTTCTGGCACCGATCACGTTTTTGTATGCCACCGAGAGCAAGTTTCTCTCCTCGACAGTGAGCTCGACGTCAAGCGACGCCACCTTCTTCATTGCCTCGACCATCTCTGCAAAATAGAAAACAAAACAGCCTTTTAGTTGGTTGTGTGACAAACAGCTGACTTGGTAATCACTCCCTCAGGCATATTAGCGGCTCATCAATACTGTTATTGCGTGACATTTCGACCTAACGCTTTTTCACTATCGATTTTGCCGCAAACACATCCGTATCACCTCAATTTCATTTACAAAAATGACAATCCTTCTCTCTGATTATATACAATTTTGTTTCCTTATCGTCCACCTTTAACATTTATTGCCTCTTTTTTATCGCTGCTTTTACTGGTTTCTTACTTTTGTAATTTTTTTCTTATTGATTTCCATCGACAGAGTTACCTTCAAAAATCTATTCTTGTTGTGTTCAAGAAAGACAGAAAGTCAAACAAAAAACTGCCACCAGCTTGGCGAATCAATTCAATCGACTTTCAATCTAAATATACATGTGCATCCGCTTTTTCTTCTCTATTTTGTATATAAAAATTGATCTTTCAAATCTATTAATAATCGACGGTGAGAGCATAGGTGCGAGAATGACAGGTGGAGGAACAAAAAAAGAATCAACAAAAATGAAGAGTCACGGGGTATGGGTAATTTTGTTTTTCGAAAGAGGGGGAAAAAGCGGAACCGGGGAAAGAAGAGCCGAAAAGCTGATTTTGCGAAAGGCGTAAAGTTGGCGTACAAGTGGCGAGCAGTTCACAGGAGTGGAGGATAGCTGCCGCAGATCAATACTTTCCTTTGGCTACTGCCTCCCTTCCTTCTCGCACCCTCTCATGCGCCCCTTGCGCGAGCGCTCTCTCTCTCTTTCTTTCTGGCGCGTTCTCTCGTTCTCTCTCTCGTTTGCTCTCACTCTCCGTCTTGGTGCATTTTTTCTGTGACGCGACCCTTGAGCATTAGCACCCCTGATTTTATTCCACATAATCCCACGCTAACATTGCCTTTAACCTTTTAACCTTTCACGGTCCAGCGCGGCGATCTCGATTCTGCCGGACGCTGGCGCGTTTCCGTGCCAGTGACTGTGTCAAAGAAAGAGAGAGAGGAAAAAAAGACAGCGCCATCGATGGCGGGAGAAGAAATAAAAAAAGACGAGCTGCAAACCGTTGTTTGCATTGGTGGCCGTTTTTCTTGTCCCTTGACTTTTTTGCAGACACATTTCGTGGTAGAGAGAGACGGCGAGAGGGGTCCACGGGTGCGAGAGAGACGAACAAGCACGTAGGTATGACAAATCGGAGAGAAACGCTCGATAATCGAAGATCCCGCGGATCGATGCGTGCAATTGCGCCGCAAAATAATGGCTCTGAGAGCTGAATGAGCGGTGGCAAGTCGAGCAAGGTCGTACGCTTAGCAACGCCGGAACAAAGCGATGAGAGCGGCTGCCGTGTCCGCGGCAGGGGAGGGGCGACCGTCGACGCCGCGGTCCGTCTCGCCGATAAACGGCCGCGCAAAAATACCCGCTTACCGTCATAGCGTTCCGCCTGCTCGGCGAGCTTCGCCTTGTAAACGTTGTCCTCCCTTTCCGACATCCTGGATGCTCGCGGATTACCAAGCAAAGGGACGCGCACTCGGGACACGCAATTTCACGCGGTTCGTTGCTCTAGGTGTACGCGTATTTACGATCAACGATTCAACACCTCGTCAGATAGCCGCTCGCAAGCTCACTGAAGAAAATGGCGGCGCGCCGATCAGGCCGCCGACGCTACCAACTTACACAATTCGTGAAACACTAGCGCCGACGATCATCATTGTCTGGGAACTTTTATCTTTTCGTACTCCTGCGCAACGCGATCAAAAAAAACCGCCAACTTTTTAACTCTTTTCTATTAAGCTACCCTAAGATATTTTGTTGTCAAATTCCAAATAAAAAAAACAATACAAATAAAGTCCGAAATTTTCAGGTTATGTTTGTATTATTTTATTTGATTTGAAAAAATTAATAGAAGGAATGACTGTGAAAAGTTTGCGAAAACAGATGAAGGTGAAGACAAATGAAAAAGTTGAGTTTTTTTGATTTTTAATTATTTTTTTACAATTAATTAGCATAACGAGCCAACAAACAAGATCCTTACATAGTCCTTTACCTTTTTGTTTGTTATCATTTTTACATTGGAAAACTAATAAATATATTACATTACTTACAATATACATAAGAAATGATGCGTTGTTGGTAATTAATTAGTTTGTTTTTCGTAATATAAAATAAGAGGCACTAAACATTATAGCTGAGACAGCGTTTAACTCACAGTTCTTGTTCTTTTTTAATTTTTGTTTTTGATGCAAATTCGATAAACGTTTGATTCGACGTGCTTAAAAGTTGTTCAGTATTTCTATATCGCGCGTGCTGAATGCTATACAAAATTTTTATAATTATTACTTTTTTATTAGATAAAGTTTCGTGAATGTAAATTTTATCTTTGTTTTTTTTTTGTTTCAACATTTTATTTTCTCTCTTGACGACATCAAACGCAATAATGTTCATGACGATTCGCTTATCAAATTAGCGTTACAACCTGAGTAGTGCCGAGATGATTAATTGAAAAAAAATTAATCTATGGACCAGTTTTTAAAACTTAAATTCGGTTGTCGACTTAACAAAAATAATACATTTTTAAAATATCTTGAAGTTTGTTCAATATATTAAAATATTAACAACGTCCTAACCATAACGTTTCTAAATTACAAAGTCGGTTCCACTGATGTTTCGTAATTTTAAAATAATTAACAAATCAGAATGTTGCATTTAAGAAACTTTGCGTTATCAAAAATGTAAATTATCCATCTTACTCGCTTAAAAAACGTTATACACTGTAAAGAATTGACTCGTTTTTTTTTTTGTTAATTCATGACGGAGAAACAAAGGAAGCATCAATTTGTAAGAAAAAAAAGAACTCAAACAGTGACAAACAGTTGAAACTGTAGTGTTTTCTGTTGCAGAACAAATGTTTCTTTTGTTAATTGTTTAATTCATCCTTAACCATTATACAAACAAACTGTGGAATAAAAATTGTGTAAAACAATTGTTACAAAATGTTTATGTACAGAAACAAAATCATTGTACCCGCTTTTAGATTGCTCTATTAGAAACATCTGTGATGCTATCAGGGAAAAGTCAGTTTTGCAACCTAAATTAAAACAATCCTTCGACCAAAATACTTGAAATCTAGAATCTATCTTCAGTTCAAAATTTTAAACTATTTTTCCAAGTGTACAAAATAGCTCGAACGGAGTTACAATTTGTTTTGAACGTAGCAATGTCAGTGTTTGTTATTTTAACGCGCAAATACAGCGCTTTTCATTAACTAATGATAATGAGCAAGCTGCTCATCTGGTAACCTGACCGTGGAACGTCAAATGAAACAAATTGTTGTCCAATTATCATCACCATCGATGTATAAAATTGTAACAAACTTTTTAACAAAACGTTATTCTGTCATTTATTTAAACTAATCGATTCACAATTTAACACAGTTGTAAACAATGTCGGCGTAGAAATCAATACAATCAACTTGACTAAGAATAGTAACTTTTTTTTCCAAGATAGATGTATATATTTTGATAATGATCCATCAAAATGTAAATTGTATACTTCAATAAAATGATTCGAACGAATTTTTTTTTACTCTCGAATTTTGTAAGCGCAAACAGTTCGTTTTCGTATATAATTTAAAGAAAAAACGGTCTTATAAATGCTGCGTAAACATTAACTCTGCTATCACTACTAAATACATTAACAGAAGCTAAACCAATGTTCAACTACTATTTGTCAAATTGAAATTATATCTTACAATTGTTGTTTAGAGTTACAACTGCTTCTCTTGGACCAGAAGGAACGAGAAAATTAAACTTCGCAGTTGAAATTTTGTATGGTTTCGTATGTCACAGCACACAAGTTCACACATTACTAATAAAAATATTTAATAATAACTCCTCTAGAAATGTTATTATCGACTTTTTGAAACTGTTCGATATCTGCGACTATAGATTTTTTTGTTTTCTTGTACTTCAATTTCGGGTTCTTATTATTTATACATGATTGTTATCCAAAATTGGAGTTTAACTGTTATTAGTTTAGTATTATACATTGATATACATATAATTTATGTATATATTTACATGTATTGACACTAAAAGAATTCTGTTTGCTTCGATAATTTACAGATCCTAGTTTTTAATTAAAAACAAATCAAAAGAGCACACAAACTCTTTGGTTAATGAAAGATTTAAAACAATGTTCTTTTATATTATTTTAATCCACTTCTCTAGTTCGATTAGTGAAAATTATTAATAAACAATTTTTGTTACTTTTCATCTTCTTGATTTTTTTTCAATTATTAAAAAACTTGTATAAATGAGAGTAGAATTCGTAACCGCGATAAAAATATTCAAGATTCAACTGCTTTTACTGGTGTCTCTCAAGTCGATACAAATTATGTTGGAAGAAAATGAAATCGTCTTTTTCGTTCTTCAGTTTATCAACTATCTGAACAAGTCTAACTTTATGTTCAAGCGTTGTACTTCGAGCAACCTCCACTCAGAAGTTAATTTCATAAATTTTCATTTATACAGTAAAGTGGAATTAATCGCACTTTTTAAGTTGAACGATTGAAACCTAATAACCAGACTAAAATATCTGCGGGCATCTCGTCCAATCCTGTTTCCTCTTGCAGTCCCAGTATTCGCCTGTATACTTGTGACAAAGGTTGTTGGTGTACACATCTTCCTGCTTTTTGAACCAAATTGGCTCATATGGCTCATATGGCAAACCTACAGTAAAAAGTTCATTACCATTCAAATTTTAATCGTAGCTCTAATAATAATCAAAATATGGTCACAAATCTTTACCCTGGGCAGCGGCTTTTTCAGCCTCATGTTCTCGTGCTCTTCGAACCATTCTTTGTTTTTCTTCAAGCCTCAATTTTTCAGCGTTGGCTTCGTCCCACAATCCTTCTTCCATCAATCTTTGATCGGGTCTGTTTCGCGAGTCCGTAGGAGCGACTCCGTCCTCAAGTTCGTTTAACTGGCACGCTAACTCAGTAAAAAAGTAATATTTCTCACAGTCCTCACTGAAAACAAAATTAAAAATCAACTCATAACATTGTTCCATTGATGTTAAAAATAAACATATCATTGAAACGATGTATTCTTACGGTGGGTAATTACGCGACCAGGCGACAGAGTACCGTCCGGTTTTGTAAATTGGATTGTCTGGTGTTCCTGATGTGCTGAGCACAGGAGCTATTTCGATCATCGAGTCCCATCGTCCTTGAACGACGTACTTGCCTTCTTTGTTGGGGTCCATGACTATGCCCTTGACTTTTCGCTGACTGTCCCGTGAGAAGTAGGAATATGGTATGTACTTGATATGGCACTTGTTACCGTTTTTGTGATTGACGATTTCCATGTCACCGCTTTGATCTACCCATAATTTCCCGACTACGATATTGTGAACAGTGGTGGTGACTTTTCGCCATGTGTAATGAGCATCGTCGTTATCAAATTCGAGATGTACTGTACCGAGTGGTACAACCTTAAACGAAAAAATTTTATCGAATTAAAATGAAACCAAAAAAAGTAACGAAGGGAATCAATGAAGGTGAATTTGGTACCTGCAAGTATTTGCCGCGGAATTTTGAGGCCATAGTGAATTCCTGCCAGCAACGCCATCTCCTTCCCTCGCAGTACTGAGCCACCATGGGCGGATGATGAGACACCTGTTCCGAAATCGCACGCCATCCAAGATCTTCCGTACGATCGCACTCGTACGTCTCGCCCAGTAACGGATTGAAGGGCTTTCCTATTCGCGAGGCAGTCGTTGAGTAATTCGAAACGGTAAAGGCCGCGATGTATGCCAATTGCTCGAAGTTGTCCGTACATTCTGCAGCTCTGTAAACGATGGCCATTAAAATTTCATTCTTTTCACTTTTTTTAAATTGAAAACACTCAATTCTAAAAACATTAAACTAGTTTCTACATTTTACTTTCTCGGTTCCACATTTGTCATACGAAAATTACAATTATTCTTTTTTTAACAACAATTCAATCAACTCGTCAACTTACTTATCTAGAATACTGGCATATTCATAATCTTCGGTCAATCTCTGGAGCATACTCAAAGGCTCGGAAAAGTTGACAGGCATAGGAATTTTGGACAGATCCTTGCCAATACAATTTTTCATGATATTCCATAAGTTGAGAGGATAGTTGGGTTTATCAGGAACTCGGGTCCGGCGTTTCCGCTTGGAGTTTGTTCTCGTCATCCCGGAGCTATTTGCTTCATTGTTTGTTTGCCAATTCGACTGTGACTGTAGAGTTAATGAAAGAACAAAAATAACATAAAATCATTATCAAAATGTAGGTTCGATGTAATCGTACTTGATAACAGCAATGAAGGAAATACGCAACGCACATTATCCAGTTCTGTAGCGGAAGTAGGCAGTGCAATTGAATCAGTCACAAATTGGAAGGACTCTGTTTTCGTGGAATCGTTAGCTGAGATGTCAGGGGTCGGGTCGCATTCAGAGCTTGATCCATCGTCACTTCCCTGCGAATCGTTTTGATCTCGTTCTCGTGACTTGAGGTTTCCAGCATTGACGTTGGATATGTTTAAGGTGAATGAATCCGACTCCTGTGCATCATAAAAGTCTTCGTCATCTTCTGATGGCGACGTACTCACGACTGTGTCTGTAACAAAACAGCCAATTTTTTATTATCTTAATTTACAAACATCAGAAACACAAAATTCAACGAGTACCTCTCACTTTTCGTAATCGGAACAAACTTTTCATTTTTAAAGAAGTAGAATAACTTTTGACTACTTTTTCTCACGACACAGGAAACGTGACTGATATGATCACAGCCACGTCTTTCAATTTCAACATATTTAATATCTATAATCAACGCGATAAATAAAATTTTAATTATATCTTAAAAATAGACGATTCAGTCACTTTTAGTTAATTCACCTTTAATTACAATTTCAAGAAAGCACACGTAAGATTGGAAAAGTGTGAGCTGTATTTCAACTGACTTTATCGGAAGAGGATACATTTTTTATACTTGACTGTTATTTCGAACATTTACCTTTATATTTATAGCATGTATTAAAGTTGTAAAAATGCGAAATATAAATTATCATTCAAAACCATTGTTTCAATCGTTCTGTCTGATAGTTGTGATTGAACAATCGATGACTCACAGTTACATTACAATTTATGCTAGTTTTTATAACAATAATAGCGCCTAAAAGTTATTTCTTGATTTGGCGACAACAATCTTGGCTGCCGCTTTTAATCGCACTTACATTTTCTGTATTTTTATATAAGAAAGAAAAAATACAGTTCCGCGATCATTATAAACGTTTTCATTCTCAAGTATCTTGCTCCATTTATCACCGTGAATTTCCAAGGGAAATCAAAATTGCCTTTTAAATTATTTAGTATTCCTGAATTACTAATCCGTAATTAGTAATCACAATTGGTCATCAAGAATGAAGGATAGAGAGTGTCCAACTGTCTTACGTCACAGACGGAAATAAACTCACAACCAGATGACAAGAAATTGAATGAAAAAGTTTGTGATAAACGAGCTGGTCCGCGAGGAGAGTATCTGAAGGTTCCCACAAGATTGCCTTACTTGCCAGCTTATTGCGAATAGTAAGCGAGTCGTCCTAAATCTGTGTAACTCAATTTACTTTTTCATCATGCTTTGTCGAGTACGCAAGTTGATGGAAATGTCAAGTATCCGCGGCAGATCGTCTAGAATGCATAGAATAAAATGATAATGGCCAATCGGGGCTTTGTGACTAAGCGAAAAAAAGTAAAACAAACATTACAAAAGTGCAAAGAAGGTTAGAGCAGTGATGACAAGTCGGATGGAGCGCTTGCTCCGATTTGCGAAATTTGACAGATACCTACTGGACAGAATCGCGGCGTCCGTCAAGGGGTTGATTTAAAAGGCACTCGTTTGTGAATGGGTTGGCGCGAGAGTTGACGCCAACTTTCACGTAACCTAGGCTGTTGTTCGCGAGGGGCGAGTCTTGCTTGGGAAGACCGTTGCTGCGTCTGGGGGGAAGCGGAAGTTTAATGGATCGGAGTGTAATGAGATTTTGTGCACTGCGAGATTTAGCGAAGACTTCGAAAAAACGGGCAGAACCGCGAATGCCAGCCCACAAGGCCACCTGTCTGTGCGATGCCAAACTCAAGATAAAACTATCATCTACGTAAACAGTTTTGAGCGCGCCTGCGCTGCACAATCGCGCAGACGTCACGTGCACACTGCGAAAAGGAAATTCGACGAAATTCAATTTCACTTTTGAAGCATTTTTTTGTTTTCATTTACTTAGTACCATTTTTTACCTCCTTGAAATTGAAACGTTCGAATTGTTTTTTCGTTCTTGTTTAATCAAACTTTTTGGAGGAAAAATTGTAACAAATTTTGTATTGACAAATTTTTATTTCAAGTTAGAAACATCTAAAAAAAGTACTGATTCTGAAAGTCACTTTGAAATGTCGAACCAGAAATTGCCTCGCCTTTCCGTTGATTTTATCTATTTTTTTCTCCTTTTAAAAAGAGAGCAAGACAGAAGTTATAATTTTCTTACTTTCGTCGTAAGGTGAACATCGATTATGTAATATTTTTCCACTCGCCTTTTGACTTTTTTGTTCTTGCTCTAAAAGATGGGATGAAATCAATGTAACCTGAAGAACAGTTTGGATAAACGACCGTCGAGTTTTGTTTGAACAATTGATTTTTTTTTAATTAAATCATTTCGAAAATCATAATAATTCCTGTTTAGCAAATTGTTATAGATATAAAAAAGCTTTGCGATAATATCATAGAACGTGAATGGAGGTATCAGCGAATCGCTCCGTTTGCTTTATCATCGACGTTATTGTTGAATGATTTTACAATAATTCGCGGTTGTTTAAACAAACGTGCCTCGCGTGGGTTATCAAAACATCAAATTCAAGTTTCGCGTGGAGCACGCTCAGTTTGCGCAATAACTTCATGACTCAAATTATGTTGACGGCAAACGACTACTAAGTTCATTTTCATTTGCGATTTTAATTAGAATTCACAATTCCTATTGAATAAGCAGCAGTGCGAAAACTTGAATCATTTCACTCTAATTGAAAATCAACAACTGTCACAAAGATATTCTGAACATATTGTTTTCTTTACCAACAAAGTCGCTGGGCTTCAAGTTTATCAAATTGTAATCAAACCTTTATTAGCTAAGAAAACTTGTTGAGCGATTTTTGAAACGATATAAAATTTTAATTGCTTGAATGAAACTTATAAATTATATTTCGACCACCTGACATTTAAGGGAATTGTATGAAATTGTTCATTTTCGTTAGCTTGTTAATTGTTTATGTTGCGGAACTCTGTAATGTCAAGTTGTAAAAAAACATAACGTCTGTAGATGCAATCATTATATTATTGTTCGAATGATTTGTTACAACAATAAATGTCAAAGTAACTTTGTCCCTAACTGTCATTCTATTATAGTATTCTTCAACTTTTTATCTAAAGAGTTTCAAATTTATGAAACAAATAAGCTTTCATTCCTAAAAAAAACAACATAAAATCGTTTGTAACGATTTTATATGTAACGTTATACTCACGTGAAGGTCTATGCGAAGGGATCACAGAAGGTATTGCAAGTTGCGCAGCTTGTTCCAAATGAGAATGCTGGTCGGCCAGTTGTTCCAACATCGTCTGCAGGTTCAACTTTTGGGCGTGCTCGTGTTGATATATCTTTTTCCATTGGGACTCTTGTTTTTGTGCCGCTATCAAATATTCTTTGCTCGCCTGAAACAGAACAAGACAACAGGATAGACCGGCTTGTTCCAATCGATCTGTTTTCATCCAATAGAATATCGATTACTCTATTCTGACCCGAACTTACGGTTATCATACTACTAGCCGCTTCGCGACAAAAGACAGCCTTCTCGCCGATGGTCTTGACTTTGACCGAGGGATCGGTCGGATCTGGCATGTCCAGAGCGGTTATTGCACGTTGCAGGGTTTCCACTTTTTTCTGCATCACCTGGAAACATCTCTCCATCTTTTGCAAGCTCTCGTTGAGATCCTTCGTGGTTGAGATATTTTCCTCTTGGTTTTCATTGTCTTGATAATCCTCTTCCTCTTCTGCTGCAAACAAGAAACAACGTGTTAAATGAAACATAAACTTTGCCATCAATCATCCGAGCGAAAAAAGTGCGCCCTTACCTTGCACAGCTTTTGTTTTAGCTAGCTCGAGCGCAGTCACCCATTCCTGGCGTTCGACTTCAGAGGCCGCCTTGATGTGAAACGTTTGCGATCCACTTACGACAAAAGTGCTGGCGTCCACGGTGTGAATTAAGGCCCTCTGTAGTGATATCTTGCCTCTGCAGGCGTGAGACACCTCGGCAGGATTCCTGCAAGGATAAACAACATGAAATTGGTTGATGTATGAGTTTTTGAGTCGTTTACATAATGGGTAAATGTCTCAAAAGCAAAAGTGACAAAACCATTTTTGACGTTCTCTGATTCAAAGCTGGTAAACGTAAGAGAGAGAGAGAGGCAGTAATGATCGAATTGGATTCGTTGATTATCTCTTGAAACATCCGATTGGTCTATCTACTAGATCATACCCCTTGATGTCACTGACATATGGAACAAACCCAGTTTTAGTCATGCAACTTGTCATGCAGTTTGATGCTGTTATTCAATATCTGTTATCAGCCACTGAATCAAATTTGATGAAGACAACGATCACGTGATGGTTAATTTCAGGCCCAAAGCGTCACGATAGAATCATGATGGTTTAAGGATGCGCAGATGAGTCAGTTAGCGATGCAATGATTATTGATACATTCTGATGGATTAATTATTGGTCAGCGATGTGGTACTTTGGCGATTGAAACAAACGTTTAATTAAAAATGAACCACATTCAATTCACCACTTCTGGATGTATGAAAAACGAAAGGTTTTTTTTTGAACTACTCTTCCGGGTATTTTGTAATGAATGGTTCTAACAGGAATGCAGGATCATTACTTTTGATCGCTCTGTGAGACAGAGACAGAGCGAGTGTTCGTTTTGTCCGAATAAATAATTAAAAGTGCTAAAACGGTAAGGAATCAATGAAATGTACTTCTAATTTTTGCTGCTAGTTTCATCCAAAGTCACGGTTGAAATTAAAATAATGAACTTTCGATTATTTTTAATTGTTTTTTTTTTCAAAGTTTCATTACAACTTTGCAAATTTTTATCTATCATTTCGCAGAAATAATTTTAATGAAATAGTTTGATGAAAAGTATTAGCAACATGAACAGATGAAACAAAACTGTTGATTATAAATATTTGAAAATGTTTTGATGTGCAGTTTGTTTGTATTTGTATTGTTTCGTACTTGCAACTGGTTCGACTTGATTGAATTGCATCTGAAAAACGTAAAACGTCAAGCCAAAAAATGGCAAATATATCATTTCCACCTGTTGGAGTTTTCAATTCAATCTGCATTCGCGCAAAACAGTGTCCGCTTGTCAGTAAATTGACTGTCCAATACAAACTACACCAAAAACTAAAACTAAATGAACTCTACAATCTATCTTAAATTGTTTACACGAAAACGTGACACATTTCAAATTAAACAATTGTTTCAAAACGTAGTAAGGGATGACAAATGTATCAACTAAGAATCATTCTTTGACTAGATTTTTGTACTTGATTGGACAGGATGAGTTAACAATTAATCACGAAAAATAATATGAAAATTGTAAAAAAAAAAATTAAGCACGACAGACAAGTACAATATGGAGGACAGACAAACATCTACTAACTCCATGAGATGATTGACAATTATGAACGGTATACAAAATTGCGAACAAAACAGTAATCAGCAAACAATTGATTGCAAAGAAAATTACAATGTTACAACAACAAACAAGTGCCATTAAAAAAAGATACTCGATCGATAACAAAATAAAGCGATTTAGTCCTGGTAATAAATTCATCTTAATTGGCAATCAAAGTTTCAATGTAACATTGTTATTTTTCTGGTCGCGTTGGTAAATTATCTCAAGGGAGAGAGAAGTTTGAATGGAAAAAAGTGAAACTTTCGACATTGTCTCTGCCCTTTCCGAATGAATGATCATTTCTTTGAAAGGGTCGAGGTAGACATAATATAACTTGCAAAATAATCGGTGATTGATTTTTCGATGTTTTTAGTTTGTTTTTGTTACTTACTCGGAGGCTCTGGCAGCTCTCCGCTTGCGTCTTGTTGATATCTTTGGCCCCCCTGTAGGTTCAGCCCTAAACAGTTCACAAAAAAACAAACGGTCCCAAAAAGGTTGAAACAAATTTGAATCAATTCAAATGGAATAGTTGATACGTTACTACAAATTAGATTAAGGGATACGACGTCAAGTTACGAAATCGAAAGTTTCAACAAGTAAAGATAAACTTGATCAAAAGGTATTGAAACTTTAGCACAGTACGAAGGCTTTTGATTTGAAATCACTTCATAGCATCTGGCAAATTGTATACTGCTCAACTTATTCAAATAAGACCGCAAATAATAAGATAAACATTTGCTTTGTTGCATCAAGTTTGTAATACAATGTTGCTTTGAAATGATTTAAAAATATGATTTGCATCTAGCATCTTTGAATTTAATAAAACCATTTCGATACGAGTTTTCTTCTTTAGTCAGAATTTCTTTTTTTGTGCAGCTGCAATAAATTTGTACGAATTCAAAAGTTACAATATTTCATTTTTTATGTTCAAAACACGACTAATCTAAGATTTGCAATTTTAATCTTTTTTTTTCAAATTAGATTTTATCAAATTTCATTTTAGGAAAACGCAAAAAAGAAATCGCCTACGTTGTTTCCTTGATTTTTAATTAAAAAATGATATCATCATAATGTATTGTTGATAATAAACAAAATTGATGCAAAAGGTATTTTTTCAATTAAGACACTATAACAAGCATTTACACTGACAAAGTCGAGCTGAGGACAGATTTATGAGAAAAAGATTCATGAACAATAAAAAATAACTAAATAAAGTCTTTAAACGACACACCAAGGATGAAAAATCGATACATGCAAAAATAATTGTTTTGTATTTTACGTGTTTCAAGTTTAGAATCTAAACTCTAAGATTTTTTATCGCGAGGACTGTTATTCATCGAATTAAAAATAAAGCGTCAACGAAAAATTCCTAAAATGATTTTTACGATGTTGACTGAAATGCTATTTTTGAAAAAGCATTTAAATTCTTTCAATAAAAGTGATCAATCATCGCATTAGACAAGACATTATAAAAAATTCGTCAAAAACTATCTATTATATAAATGAAAGAATCTACATTTTCAAGTTTGACACCAATTAGGTGATTAGATAACGTGTTGATTTGGATCCACCGTGTGATTTCAATGAATTTTACATTCTAATTCGGAGCCCTATCATAATAACGTTCTGGTTTCAGCGGTACTTGAATAAAATGGTGACAAGTATCTGTTGAATTTAGATAGTAATGTGCAATTCAATCACACGTCGAGTTCATTTTTTTCTAATGAAACAGGCACGAAATCTATACTCACAACTTTTTAAAAATAGAAACTCAAAGTATAATCAATCGAAACAATTTGTATTATTCAAATGTTGAAGTGTGAAAACCGGCTGAGTTATTTGACATTTAAAAAGGAATCAAACAAATTACCTACATAGAAGAAAAAAAGTCCGAACTGCATAAGTGTTACATAAAATCAGTTTATATGAATTAAGGATAGTGTGAAAAATGTCATTTTAAAGGTTGAAACGAATTTCACCTATTGATCGTGGTTAAAGTCATATTTTTTGACTATTTCAAACACTGTATAGATAATGTCATTTTATTAATTACTATGAAACGAAATTTTGATCACTTGATATCATCTAGATAATGAGTTCAAGTTCACTCGACGAGAATCTTATTTCTCGTTCCTCATTCATGAAACCCTTCAAAAGTAAATTGTTGAGATACGTGGATTAGCATCGGCAACAGGTCAGCAAATTTCGATACAATACAATTTTAAACGAGTCGATTTAAATTGATGAGACAAAATTGCAAAATATAACTCGAACTGCAAAGTATCATAAATGATATCTCTGTTGGACAAGTTCCAATGTGAATCTAATAATTTTCTAACGAGTAGTTCTTTGCTATATTTAAATTCTTGAATTAACTTCTTTTCGTCTGAAATGTGCACAATTTACAACAAAAAAAAGTAAAATATTTTACAACCGCTCGATGATTGTTTTTTTCCGACAGTGCAGTGCTATTAACACTTTGCAGACACCTCTGCAAATCATTGTAGACGATGATGCACACAGATATAATCATGACGCGAAAATGATTACACGAGTCTGCCTAAATAACGCTTTTCAACTAATTACTGCTAACTGACAAAAATGTGCAACTTCATAACAAACGTCTAGCTATCAAGTATACAACTGGCCTCAAGTTCAACGCAAAACATCAAATTACGGTTTATTTCTTTGTTTTTGCATAAAAATTGTTACCAAACAGAAGGGTTAAAACGTTCATTTTCGTCTTTTGGTCAATAACCATCGATTGTTAATCTCAATCTCATTGTTTGATTTGCCCCGTTCGAATTCTAGTTTCCATGAGTTAGTATTTGTGTCAATCAAAACAGCTGTTCAGTTTAATCGCGACGAAACTCCCACAACACAAACTTCCTGCACACATAAAAACCAGAAATAAAAGTACAACAACGAAATAAGTGTGAAAGTAAATTGTTGTGTTTGAGTTAAAGGAAAAAGAACACAAGAGAGGACAGCAAGTTGTGACATAAACATTGTCAAGGGATCTGTTGCAAAGCCAAGATCACCTAGCGAAACTTCTGCAAAACATCCGGAAACCAACGTGCACCTTATCTCAATAAAAAAATATCTGCAAAGATGAAATAAAAGTAAACATGAAAAGTAGTAATTAATTTAATCGTCTATTATCTGCAACGCCACTGCATGACATATTGATTTCATAATTGAAGATATGACAGTGACATGGAAAATTGTGTTCTGTCACACTGATCCACATTGCAATTGTCAATAAAAGAAAAAGCCCCATGGGAGTAGATTCACATCCACAGTCAATGTTGACAACTTTTCAAAAAATGAAAGAAGAAGAATGTTAAGGAAGAGGGGAAGGGGGTGTTGTTGTGGTGTAAAAAACAGTCCAACAGCCGAAGCATGAGGGTATGCAGGTGTGTTGCGACACAACCTGTTGTAAATGGACAGAAGAGGAGCAGTGACAAGATTTAGCGTTCCTGTTGATCTCATTCGTAATGGTCAAAAGTGACAGTTCAAGATTGGCCGGTGAATTGCAGGCAAACATACCTGTAGTAAGAGAGGCAGCCCTCGGACAAAACGAACCACCGTTTCTGATAACCTTTCAGGTAGTTGGTCCATTTGAGGAGCCAGCCCTTCTTCTCGTGGGTGCTGAGCTGTGTTTTTGTGTCACCCATGGTTTTACGCCGCTTCCTCCCGTTTAAACACGTTTTCGACGTTTGTGCTGAGCTGTCGCTGCGGGCGACGTACACATTATCAGCAGCAGCTGCGGTGCGCCCAACCGACGACCATTTTATGAACAGCTGTCAACGCCCTGGTACCCACTTCTGTCAGCGTCCGCAGGGCTTCAGGATTTTTTTGTCGGTTGGTCCTCCACAACTGCCGACGTACAACAACAAACCAAACACTGGGACACGTCCTTGCTGGTCCTTGCTCCACTATAGAGACAATTGTCAGCCACGGCACCACACCAAGACAAACAACTTCAACTCGATTTTGCTTCGTAGTTCTTGCTAGGTGGCGCAAACGTGCGCCCGCCATTTTGTTTTTTTTTAATTCATCTTCTTTTGTTGAGAATTTTCATTATTGTTGACAGTTATGATTGTTTGTTTAATTATAAAAAAGTCTGGAGGTTAAGTTTTGAACTATTGACATTTGTGGTTGACAAAACTATTGGGACATCAATAGGAATGAAAAATTGAAAAGTTTAACGTCGAATTGGCGGGAAATCTCAATGTCAACTGATTTCAAACAATTCAAACGAAAACAAACAGTTTGACAAGTATAAACACGAAGAGACCGCGTGATATCGGAATGCTGGGTTAAAATTAACGAACAAAATTGTACAAAATGAACGGGCTAGCTGCAAAACAGTTCTATGGGGTGAAAAATGAGGGGGATGAAACAAAAGTGCGAAAAAGACAAAAAATCAACCACGAGATCGAGCAGATGCCTTTGACCTTGCTCGGACCATCGAGGTTCTGGGTTGAATTTCAAAGGCAATGCGACGCAATAAATCTCATCCGAGAACAAAGCAGTCCTGTAAATCCACTGAGTTTGTTTGTTTATCAAGACGAGGATAGTTTTCGACATTTTATTGTCACTCATCCAGAGGCATTTTGGTGGAATCTCAAACAACGAGAGCTGGCCAATCAACAAAACTGTTTTTATGAAGTGAGTGAATAAAATTTTCCTATTAACATTTTGATTTACATCAATTTGTTGGTTTGATGATGTGTCATATAATGTTTCATATTACTTTCAGGTGATAATTGAAAATGAACCGTCGTATATTTACTTCGACCTTGAATTTATGAAAGAACAGAATACAAATAAAGATGGCATCAAGATGACCCAAACTTTAACTCAGATCGTTTTTGCATACATGGTTAAAAATTGGGACACAGCAATTAACGAGAAGAATGTTGTGATTCTGGACTCAACCACAGAATCGAAATTTAGTCGACATCTAATCTTCAACACCAGGAATGTGGCGTTTACAAATAATTTACATGTAGGCAAACTAGTCAAACAAATCTGCAAGGATATTTTGGAGTACGTTTTCGACGACAAACCCAACGATGTTCTGAAACTGTTTAAGAAAGCTGATTTGGAAAATCTCGTCGTTGTCACGGACAAGGGCAACAAACTCTTCATCGACCAAGCAGTTTACTCGAAGAACCGTCATTTCCGGCTCTACAAGTCCACGAAGTGGGGCAAAAATGCATATCTGAAAGTTGCGCAGGATTGTAAATACGTTCCTAGAGACACGATTATTAAGGATAAAGAAACGCAACTGTTTTTAGATACGCTCATATCATTTTTTCCTGATAAAACGAAACTAAAACTGCTCGAGTTCAACTCAAAGAACGAGCCGGAAATCAACTGTTACGTCGGGAAGGAGTTGTTGAAGAAGCCTCAGGTTTCACAGACTGATAAGATTTTAACAACGCCATATTCACCTTACATTGAACTTGATAAACATATTAGAAACATCATCCGGCCGGGACGGATAAGGTGTTGTAAATATTACACCGAGCTTAACAGATTAGTTTATGAAATTCTTGGAAACAGGTAGGCTTGAGTAAAGCATTTGATTGTTGAAGACAAATATTCAAATTTGGAGTATTAAAATTATGTTTTGTCTGTAAACAACAGGTTTTGCAAGAATATCGGCAGGCAACACAAGAGTAACAATATTTACTGGGTAGTGGACCTGTCAGAGAGATGCATGTACCAAAAGTGCCACGACGAAGATTGTCAGGGATTCACTTCTGAACCGGAGGCTCTGCCTGAAAAAGTGTGTTTCGAGTTTGATGACGATTTTGATTCGTGTTTGTCAGAACTGCCTGAACCATAAGTCAATCAACAACTCAAGATGTTATTTTTTAAACATGCATGATTTTTTATCTATAATTTTTATCAAAGACAAGAGAAATAAAGAAAAACATACAAATATTTTACAAATATGATTATTTCAAATTACTTAGTTCGCTGCTGTTGAGAAACTAATAAATTTCACCCCAAAAAGGTTACAACAACTGACTCATTAAGTTCATTTTAATTGTTGACACTCTACCTATAAATATAGAATAATACAACAACATAATCACTGTGGCAATGGCGAGTCACTGCAGTTAATACGGTTCTTGCAGATATCGCAACAGTGAAACGCACTTTGTCATTCAAGCAAAAAGCCTTGTAATAAAAAAGTAGCTAAGAAAGCCACTCGTTTCCTCGCCAACAGGTTCGGAAATTTCAGATTTCTCGGGTTCAGGATCTTCTTGACGACTCTGCGGTTCTGATTGCGTTTCCTTGTTGACTTTTTCGTCAGTTTTATGCTGTGCGCCATTGTCAATTACACCGTCAGTATTTTTTTCAATGATATTTGGTTGTTCTAGGTCGTCTTGACTATCTTTGTCTCTTCTGTCTTCAGATCCTGACACTATCGTATTATCTTCTTTGGACATTTTGTAGGATTTATATTGTCTACCGGCTTCTCGCATTTTACATAAGTAGTCAGGAAAACCTGTTCGTTTAATTTAAAAAATCAGTTAATCACTTGAACTTTCAAATTTTTCTTTGCAAATTTCAATCAAAGTAATAGAATACCTCTCATTGCTACCCATGATGTGATTGCGTATGAAAGGCTCACACCAGGATCATCAAAGTACGTTAACGTGAATTCGATCCCATTTTCATCGAATCCTCGGTAGGGTTTTATAACCATATAGGACCAATATGAAGATACTCTACGAAAACAATTCAGATAATGTATGTTAGATTGAAAAATGGAATAATTATTCTTATAAGAATCTTTGCTGTTTACCTATGAGTGCTCGAACGCGGAGGTGCATCTGGATGATCTGTAGCTTTACTTATAATAACTATTGTTCCTTTTTCTTCGTCTAACATCCACCTTCTCTGATAAACGTAATCTCTATTAGCAAATAATGCCTGAAACATCATTTCATTGTCATTCAATTGCATCGATTTGTGAAAACTGGAATTTGAAATAGAACTAAAAGTTGTTCATACGGGCCATATCATCTCCCAGTATAAAATGTCACACGTTCCCTTTTGGCCAAAACTACTTTCTGGATCAGTTTCAATGACAGTGAGCTCTTTCGCCGTATGATCCCATTCTTTTCTATAATCTATGTCTATTTGCACTTGAAGGAAATCCTCTGCAGTAACATCGTCAAAAGATCCGTACACTTTGTATGCGTAGAGTCCACCCGAGTCTTCTTCTACTCTTCTCCATACTATCATATCTTGACGTTCTATAAAGGGTTCCCATTCTAGAAATAAAGACAAGACAATATAACAGAATGCAAATATGTGATCTCTAGATTGATAAAATAATTTGATCTTCGTGACTTGCCTTGAGTCTCGCAACTAGAATTATGACTTATAGTTTTACATTTACAATAGGTAACGTCAGGCCGGACGACATCAATAACTATTCGTAAACGGCACTCTGGACACACGACAGTCGCATCCTTCAATTTGTACACTTCATTGATATCGTTGCAATAACTGTAATTGTAAATTACATATTAGTGATTTGCCTTTTTGAAGCCGGTAAAAAAAGTTGTTGCAGAAAAAAGATGCAGAAGCGTTAATTTTCTTTTAATCTTTTTATTAACGAATCTTTTCATTCATCTTTTGGAATTGAATTTTATTTTTTTATGGACTTTGAAAACAAATTGAACAGATTTGTTCTTTGGTCTTATAACTTTTGGTTATAACTTTGTTGAGTAAAGTAATAAGAGCAAAAAATTTGCATGGCATTTAAAAAACCACACAATATTGAGAAACCACACAATAATTTCAACTTCAGCTAGATTTTTCCACTTGGTTCTTCCAGTAGTTTCAGTGGAAAGGAGGACTAAAAAGATAATGTTTGTTTAATCGTCAATTGGTTAACGAGGTATCATTAGCATTGCTAAAAGGAAAACAAGTTTGTTATGAAGCGATAGAAAATCGTCGATAAACAATCACTGGTCAGAGGGGAAACCAAAACGAGAGCCTCACCAAAGACCGATAAAAAAAACTCTCAAGTCCTCAATTAAAGAACCGCTTTTAACAGAAATAGACGTGAGTGAATGAATGAAGACAACACACTAAACTGGCCTAATTAATTGACCTGTACATTTCTCGGTCGGAGATTCTCTCTTTATCCCAATTGTAGGAAGTCACCAAGGTCGAGGCGATGACGAACTGGCCCCGGTTGAAGAGGTATCTCCGGTAGTTCCACGTGCGTACCAGTTGCTTAAGGTCACGCGTAAGCCAAATCTTTTGGTACAAGTGGAGGATCTGGATCGTTTGTCGGAACCGTTGCGCAATGACAAATTGAAACCGACTGGTGTAAAGTCGTGCGAGCAATCGTAACCTCTCGTCCAGGTGTCGTTGTTTACAAAGTCGGCCGAACTCGGACAGTGACAGCTCGCGCCTCGCGTTGCGCAGCTGGTGCAACAGCATCGTCAGGTGATTGCGCGGGTACATTCTCGGGCATGTTACTGAGCCATGCTTAAACTTGAACCTGACTCGCGATCACACCGACGGCCCACCCGCACGACTGGCAACGCATTTTCAGCCCGCATCGCTCTGTCTCGCTCGCAACAACGTCCGGCGAGTGAGAAATTTTCCGTGACGTAATTCACCTGGGTCGAATAACAATCTAGTATGACAAGTTGTCATCTGAGACGAGATATTGTTTGAGATGTTACTTTCGGTCCATGCTCCAGATTGCTTATTGCAGTTGAATGAAAAACACTCGATTTTACGTTGCTTTTATAAATTAGGTTTCGTTTTTAGGTTATGTTTGTTTACGTTTCTGTCAGATGGCGCAGTAGTCAAACAATGGACATTTTTTGAAAATTAAACGTTTTTTCACTTTTTTCTTATTTATGCGGTCAGAAAAAGTGTTTTGTAGGAATGTTCATATTTTTAGAATTTACTTTGGTGCGTTTTTTATTGTTTTTTTGAATTTCGATATTAGAGAAATGACATTTATAACCAGGGTTAAGTTTTATCTCTATCTCTCTTGCTAGACGTGTTTTCAAAGGGTTTTGGAACACACCCCTCTAAACACTCGAAATTTGAAATATTTGAACAGTAAACAAAAGTTGTAAACAAAAAATAAGCTGTATAATGAGCGATTGGCATGGAGGTAGGTACGTTTACAATTCTTCACCAGTCATTTTTGTAAAAAAGAGCTCAAAACAAAAAAATATACCGCTAAAACTAGCAAATTGCAGAATAAGAACAACGGAGACACAAAAAATTGGAGCAAAAATGTCTTTCATCAATCATCAGGTAAATCTCATTTGTTTACATTCCAAAAAATATTATTCGTAAACAGTTGTCATTTGTTTTTCTCAGGTTCAGCTCTACTTCAAAAAACATAGTTCGGAGATTTTTTTCCTTCGCAATTCCCCCTCTCGCGTAAGCAGAAGAAGAGGAGCGCGGTGCGGCGCACGCGGACAGTCGTGCTCGTGCCAGTCGCCAGTAGCATTCGAGAGTGGGCAATTGTGTCTGAGTGCGGTGAGAGTTAACATGCTATTCCGGTCGCACGTTGAAGTCTCCCCGATACCGGTTTGAGAGGACCCGAGGTTAAAATTAAAAAAGCGAGTTTGTCGCGGCCGCGATCGTCAAGCCCGATCAAGCGACTTTGGTGGCGCCCAGGATCGGCAGCGCAGAAACAAAAGTCGATCCAGCCTGCTAAGATCGGCAGTGCATCGGCTCGCAAACATGGCGAGTGATCGCTTCTGGTTAGTGCCGTTGCAAGTGTTGATCGTTTTCGGATTGTTCTTGGCGGTCAGCGCACAACCAGGTAAACTTAATGTCTCTCTCAACTGCAAAGTCCAAACTTGAATTCACTCCTTCTTGTGTTTATTTTTGTTTATACAAAACCGGATGAAAGTAGGCAGGTCTAAGGGAGAGTATGAACGTCTCACAACAGACAGAGACGCGAGGCTGTGAGAGTGAAAAGCAGTTTGCAGAGAAGGCACTCGCGCGGCATTCTATGCTTTCGCGATCAACAGAGAAGCGTGGTTAGACGAGGAGCCAAGTTGTGTTACATCGCCTGTTGAATGCGACCACCCGCTCATACCACGCAATTCTTTCGCTTTTCTGACGTATCAAAATTCTGTCTCTTCGTTTTCTACCACTCGTTCTCTCTCTTTCTTCCGTTTTTTTGATTTCGTATCCTGATGGGAAAAAAACTCTGAAACATGTGTCCCGGATGCTCCGAAATAAACAAAGAAAATAGACTCAAAAAACGTGGGATAAGTAACGGTCATTGTACAGTTTTTTGGGGGGTTTTTATAACATAACAATTTTTGATGCTCCGAGTTTTGAATTTCAATTATGACTGGGTAAACGTGTTTTTTGAAAGCATGAGAATGAGTTCGGTTGGTCTGAATTTTGTAGCGTCAAGAGAAATGTTTGACACGGTCAGACGAGTTTCGTGTTAAGAAACGTTCAAGTCAAACTGACTGATCGGTGTGGGTTTCGTAATCGCGGCTTAATTTGTACTGTATCGTCCCTAGGAATCCAATTCACTAGCGGATCTGACTTGAATTCAGTCAACCCCACAAGGCAAATCTTTTTTTACACTTTTTCTCAAAGTTCAAGGATTTTCTGATGATACAATAATTCTCTCTTCTTTTATTTTCTTTTTTTTGTACTGTATTTTAGGATAAGCAAACATTGCGAATGGCAGTCACACCGTTCATCATGTCTCGGAATAAATAAATTCAAATGAGTTTTTTTTCACGTTTGTTATCTCGAAAAAAATTATCCAATTGCAAAATCTATATTTAGTTTGCCAAACGTCAATTAGTGATTCCTGACCCCGTACAAATATTTATTATCCCCGTAATCCAACTTTTGACGTTTAATTGCTGAAAGCAGAAGAGATAATTCATAATAATCATTGTCGAGCTGTTGAACAATCATTTTTACCTTGCCTTTTATAAAAAGCGACAATTCCTCTATTTTTTTTCTTTTAAACGCACATTTCCGTTCCGTGGCAGGAAAAACGCCACAACTGTTTTTTTGCATAATTTGACATAGTTGAAAAGTTATACTTTTTTTCTCTTGGCTAACTAACTGTACTTTCAGGTAACGAGTCAAATGTTGATAAGCGATCAGAACTGTTGTACTAAGAAGCGACACAAAAGCGGTAAACATATAGCATAGATGAATCGTCAGCTTGCAAACTCAGACGATACAGTTGACAATGTGACAGCACTGATATTCATTATCTTGTATTTGGATGCGAAACATTTACATAACAAGCAGGGGCGGACGGCATTGAGGAATGTAAACCGTGATTAAGTCCGGGTGGACGGTGAAAATATAGATTGAGAGAGATTGAAAGGATTGATAAGCGACGGACAGAAATAAAATGTACGCAAATCGAAGTAACCGTTTGTCGTCATTTTTTTTCGAATGCAAACAAAAACTTTGTGGCTGCTTCACGGTGTGGAAAAAGCGTGCAGATTGCCTTGGTTAAGCTGCGTAAACTGTGGATTTCTGTAGGTTGCTGACAAGGTCGTCTAAAGATCGTTTGTCGCGTACCAACGTCCATTAAATGTTTTCCATCCACATCTCTTATGTTAATGTCGATTATGAAAATCGTAAAGGACACATTTTTTTCAACGGTCGATCTTTCGATTCCTATTTTGGATCTTTGATACAACTGGTTTAAAACAGTGTGCTCCGAAATTGATGTTGCGAGTATAGTGATGGATTGTTAGTTTTCTCGCTGATCATCCTACTAAAATTCAAAGAATAATCGTGATCGTTTGCTCACGATTTCCAGAAATAAAACAAGCACCGGTTGTATTTTTCAGTCGAAAACATTTCCGCGCCATAACTCTGGCTGTAATTCGGCAGACTCTCCCTAAAGTTTCGAGTGGCATTTTGTTGTCTTATTTTCGTAAGCCGCGTGTGTTTCTTTTCCTTCAACTGTAGGAGAGCGATATTCTGGGAAGCATCGTTCCAAACAAAGGAATTTTAATACGCAGCTCAACAATGGCCGAGACATCATTTTCATTTTTCTGTCCACATGTGTTGGGCTCCAAATCATATAGAGTTTCCATTTCAACGAGCGACGCCCTTTTTTTTTCTTTCATCCTACGTCAGTCGTTGGTGCAAAATTATTTACGCAGTTTGCAACAACCTTAGTTGCAAAGTTTTTCTTTCAACTTTTTTTCCCCGTTTTCTCGAACGTTGATATTGATTTAGTGCACGTCTTATTCGTTGCGTCTGAATAATAAATATGGATGAAATGGCACGCTTGATAATATTTATTTTTATTTTCAGATAGACATGAATTTTTAACTCGTTGAAATCAAGATCCATTGAAATCAAAGAAAGGATGGGACGTTCATAAGGATGAATCTCATAACAAATCTAAATATATGAGGTGACAACTAGTCTCAATGAGGCCACATTTGAACTTCGCCAGAAGACAAATTAAATGATCCTCAAACAAAACAATCTCAATTTGCGATTGTTCTCTACGTCAATTTCGCGCGAAGATAAAGATTACTTGACACAAGAAGGAGAGTGTATATTTAATGCGAAATGATGAATGTCGGTCGGTGGAGTTCATTGTTCTTTTTGTGCGTGGAAAGTGTGTGTATGTCGTAACTCGTGACTTTCCAGTTGTGTGTGTAACGCGCATGAAAGTATGGGCATTTGCCAGGCCTCATCTTCCAATGGCTTCGCTTTGGAAACACAAGCCCTCCGCGAGTTATGCTTCGATAATCAGCCACTTGGCGTCTCATTCTATCCCATTTGTCGCGCACTTTACGCTCAAATAAGTCCCCCCCCCCCCCCACTTGATCGATATGTCACACCGCTCTGATATCATCAATTGCGACTTTCGTGCGTGCAAGCAACTGTGTCGCACACAAATAATCATAACACATAAATGATCGATCAACTCATTTTGCCCTCCTTTTTTTGAGCTCGTGACGTTTTTCTATACCTCTTTTTTTTCTTCGCTCAATCGTACTTGGTTGGATTTGTAGTTTATATTATAGTTTACGTAAGGTTGGACGATTAGTGAGGTAATCATCACGGTTTCGGACTCGATTGGTGGAAAATCGAGTGAGCATCAATGAAGACGATCGATTTGAATAATTAAATATGTATGTGTGCGCGAACGCACGCGTCCATCTCACATACCATTTGGTTCAGGCCTCTTTGTTCAATTTCAATTAAATTTACTTGATCTCGATAAATAATGCATGTGAAGATAAACGAGCGGATGCACTCGATCTTGAGATGCAATTACAATAAAGTCACCGTCTGACAGTCAGTTTATTTCATTTCTGAAAAAAAACGTCTCATGAATTGTTTATACAATCTTTGATTATTTCAATAATTCCTCGTTTTCATAACAATTTATTGGAGTACATTTCGATTACCAAGCAATATCTGAAACGAGTGTCATGATGAAATCAGAAAACTCCACAGAGTACGTTGCACCTTGGCAATTATTGCTTACATGGTTCTTGACATTCAATATCTCGATTTTGCTGCCAGCTTGCTTCTGATATGACCGTCAATGCGAAAGCTATTTTGATAACATTATTTTTGCACAGGTGAAATTTCACATTTCATTAACAGGACTAACAAAAAACTGTATTAATATTATTTTCAAATATGAATTTAATTAACGACTCTGTTCGACCCTCTGCGAACAATTGCAGAGCGAGGTGGAATGTTTTTTGATTCAAATCCGCAGGTTCAATTTGGTTTAATTGAATTTTGATGAAAAGAAAATAATCGATTTTCCAATTCTCATTTCCGCAGTTTGTTCGAATGGGTGAAATAACAAAAAAACAAGCGGGAAACTGAAAGCCCTCCAGGTCATTATTATATCCTGTTCATTTTTTTCAGCGTCTCCTTTTCTTCCTTTTTCTTTTTTGGTTGTTGAAAAATGTCTTCGTGTAGGCGCACCATGTGGGTGTAAGAAAGACGACCACTCGCACCGTCTGCGCACGTGCGCTATTGCTTAAAATGCACGTGAAAACCGATCGATTGCCAACCGGTTTTTATATTGCACCCCCGTTTTCAAGATCATCTTTTACCAACTTGAGATCTCTGGTACCCAGATATGACCAAGTTTGGTGTCCCGTCCTTTGTCTCTTGCAAAATCTTGTTCACCTCCTAAACATTTCAAAACTCTTTTTTTTTCAACCTCTCTCTCAAACCAGGTGTTCTTTTTGTCCTTGCATTTACATAAGAGATGGGATTGCATTATGCAAAGTCATGTTAACAATTATGTTCGAGCATTGTTTCCCCCTGTCAATTTTCGTTTTCACCAGATTTAGCTGCAATGTAGCTGTCCCACATAAACATTTTTTTGGTCGTTAAGATCCCAGTTCAACTTCCAAAGTTAACTCTTTCAATCTTGAAAGTAAACAACTTTGACATTTCTTCAAAGTAAACTCCCAGTCTCAAATATTAAAAGACCAAAAAAAAAAAAAAAACGTTCGATGATGTAAATTAATTTTCCTCTGTTGTCTGCAAGTTGGTTGTGGAAAAATTAAAATTTGTGTATGGAAGATATCTCACGACGAAATTATTTTGTACAAAACCGCGCAGCATAAAACAAAAGCGAAGCATACTAGAAGTAGAAGGTAATTAGCAGCGAGGCAGAGAATTCGCGTGGAATCAACGTGCCTTGAATATGCATTGAAGTTATTCCGTCGAGTCGCAATTGCCGGGACGCCGTGGATTCGTGACTAAGCCGTCATTGGGGATTGTGCAATATGAAATGGTCATTAAAAATGGCACGCTTATTAGTATCCTTACCAGGTGTAACCTGCCTTTATCCGCCACAATTCATCCGCTCCGACGCTGTCAACAATTACGCGATTCATTAATTTTGAATAGCCAAACGCGACGCTTTGTCAAAATGATCTTGAAACACATGTTAACCCAGATCACGCGTGTCTACAATTGCAATTATTCTAATCGTTCGTGCCATCATTTCACATCGCTGCTCTTTATTTATTACCTACATATTTTTTATTTCATCGTCTGTTTGTTTTTTTATTACCTTTTTTTCCTTATTCCAACGTTCAGTGTGTTTCGAGAATTCAGGTTTATTGCAAATCAAATCTATGTCAGCAGTTTCTCTTTTCCACCCTTAAAATTGTGGTCTTGTAAACACAAAAATAAAATTGAATAATATCGTCTGTTCCAGTTGCGCGATTATTTTCAAATCTTGCAATCTCGAAGAGAATATTTAGAACATCGTTCAGACTAAATCGCACGCAACTCTGACTATTTTTATTTATTGGCACAAGCGGTTTAAAATGAGAGAAAATATGAACGCAATAATAAGTCGGCGACTAATTATCGGCAGTTGTTTTGAGCGGCGTAAAAAGGGGATTGTTGTCTGGGACTGACGAATACAGACAGTTTTATACGTGGGATGATGACAGTGCATACGCCGCAACTTAACGAGTCGTAAGCCCGGATAATTAGGATCAATAAGTCTGATGAGAACACGTCCGCTTTTGCGACGCCAGAGTGAAAATTGTTCAGCCTAATTACAGTTATGACGGCGCCCGAGACTCCCCTGCCAATTTTATTACCCGGAAATCGACGAGGTTCTTGTCACGTAATCCAACAATGGATCATTGTCCAAGGATATCATTCGCGTTTCCAATCGTTCTAATCAACGTCATTAGTCGATGTCTCATTTGGCCGCAGTACATAATTTATCGACATTTTTGCCACTCGGACGCGAAGTTCAATTCTGACTCTCGATTCTTTCCATTTTTAATTTCAAATTAAACTCGTCGGACCTCTCGTATTTGCTGCCAAACAAAGTCCAGATTCATTTTTAGGATTTAATTGTACAGCGCTAGCGTAGCGGAACCAGCACAATGAGAGCATTGAAGGGGGATCAAAAAAATTGGTCCTAGACGAGAGTTTGGAGCCGGTTGCTATCTCCCCCGCTGGCTTTATCGCAGCGTTGAGACACACTTCAACGTTTTTATTATTTTTCCCCCGTTCCAACTCCACAGCTCTGATCGATGTTTGAAAATTGAGGAAAACGTCAAAAAAAAGGATACTGTAGGGAAAAAAAGTGATTTTTGACGAGTTGAATTTGCGCGAGTTTGTTGCGTTGTTTCAGTTGCTAAGTGTTGCTAGCGGTTTGTGCGCTCTTCGTGGGCACGTAATTACTCTGCTTGCTGGCCTGAAAATCCTTAAGCCGTATCGCTAAATCTCGTTGCCGTACCATTCTAATCCGAGGGAAAAAAGGCCCGTTGAAATGCCTTTCCTAGGCAAGTGTTTGCATTGAGCATTACATTTTCTTCGCCTCGTTTGTAAGCGTTTCGGCGACTGAAAACGAAGAATAGAGAATAAATCATTTTTTACAATCAAAAAATTGAAAAATTGGGCAAAACATTGGGGGAACAAAGTGGTTGGAACGAATGAAAAAAATGGCAACATGAAAGCCCTCCGAGGGCCATGTACGGTTAATGAATACAGTTGAAGTCAAGTAGAATCCACTTAGACGTAATTAAAATCCTCTTGCTATAAGTGGAAATCGCGTACCGTAAATAGACTCTTGTTTGTAGTGTATATTTAAATATATCATTTCTATCCCACTGATTCGAGACTGCACCCGAACGCTCATCAACTATAAAACGCTGTACGGTACTTTTTTTGTTCCCCATCGACGGTCATTGTTTGCCCTTCATTTTCATAGCCCGATGTGAAATTTTATTTTTGCAAATGAAATTGCAATTTCGACTTCGTATTGGTTTGTCAGTTGCATATGGAAAAACAAATACGAGAAATGAAAATGTTGGTAATGATAATGTAAAAGTTTTTGGCATTACAAGATGCAAGATTTGTTCAAATTCCTGTACACCTGAGGTACTTTCACATAGAGTGGAACACAGCATCGCGTGACGCATCCCTTCAATCCTTTTCTCACGAATCGTGACCCGATTTGAACTTTGACTTTGAACTTGAGCTGAACTTGAGAACAGTTGAAAGATGTTCGGGACAACATTGTCGATTGTTTTACACTCTTTGCATAGGCTTTTAAACAATTTTCACACACCTGTTGACAACTTTTTTTTTCTATCATTTCATTCATAACACCAGTTTATTCAATTTATCTTTAACTTTTGCAACTCACACTTGTAAGGAACTTCAAAAATTTTTTTTTTAATTTCAATTTTGGACTCTCAAATGTGTATACGAAAATGTGTTCTATCGCTGATCTAAATTTGAACATTCCAAACTGGTCCTTGCTTCTCAGACTTGACATTTCAAGATTTGATTTTTGCATGGATGCATATTCATGAGCAAGTGGTAGAAACTGGTTTTTCAATATGACAATTTTTTGCGAGCAAGGTCGATCATGAATCTGTGTTTGAAAACCGGCCGATTCCTATCGATGACTCGATCTTTCATCTGTCGTGTCATCTCTTGTCCCATTGTGCCTCATCTATATATTTCACTGCACAGTTGATTTCTATCAAGGTCGTCGGAAACATCTGTATGACGTTTCCTAACCACTTTTATTTCCCCACAAAAGTCATTTTTTCAACTCGTCATCTTGCTCTCGTTTCTTTTTATCATAAAATTATAGAATTCTCGATACTGATTAATTTTCTTACAATCACTCAATAGAAGATTTGTACAAAATACTGATGAATCGGCACTGTCTATTTTTGCAATCGAAAAATGAGCATTCAAAGTTTGGCAAATAAGGACTGATAAGCTCATGAAAGGAGCTTCCGTTTGATAAAAGTGTTTGCCGTTGTGAACACCGTTTACGATAAATCAATTTTCTTATTTCCATAAGCGACGTGTATCGATTTGAAACACACTTGACAGAAGTGCGATAAGACGAAGAAATCAAGAGGCTCTCGCAAATTCTTGTGTGCGTTTAGCGCCTCCGATAAGAATGCGATAACTTTTTCAACTTGGCACTCTTTTTTATTCCACAGGCTAAGTCAATATTTAAGATACAATTAGTTAAGCATACAAATTGAAGAGAGAAACAAAAAACGATGATTGTGATTGAAATGTGGTTTCGCAACGTAAACTGCGTTTATGAAATAATTTCATAATTGATCGTCAAGCAACGATTGAGGATTTAAGTTAATGACGTTTGGTTACACACGATTCTGGTGGCTTCGTTGCCGGAAAAGCGTGACAGGAAACGGGATTGCTACGGGATAAGGATCAATCAATTGTACACGCTTTCGTGACGGGCGAGTGGTTGTTGCTTTTTTGTCACACCTCTGTCTCAATATTTGCTGAAAAACGCAATAGAAAAATTTTCAAACCTGAAAATTTTGTATTTTAAACTTCTATCGTTTTCTTTAAAACAATAACAATTTATTTAACAATTTATTTATTTGACACGTAAATCTTTGAACATTTTTTTGCAATTCTAGAGACATCTCAATAGTTCAACTTTCTAAAAATCAAACACTATTGAAATTTGTATATTTTTATAATGAAAAAATGCATAAGTTGCAAAATTAGGATAAGATAAACGTTGGAAACGAAAGTAACTTGGATGATTATTTATTAGCGACAATTATTCACCAGTCTCATTGATACGAAGACGTTGTACAATAGCGCAATGTCGCCATTGACGTATGTGAATGAGGGAGACGTGTACATACTGTACATACAGCGGAGGTTTGCCATGGTTGGTTTGACGTTGACGTCACCACTGTCGATGAATTCGCGAGCTCGTTAAATAGCCAGGGGGGCAACGGCCTTCGCGACAAGGCGTAATCCATACACCGATCATTTATACCGTCGCTACTGTTGCCTGTGCGCATTCCATTGCTATGAGCTGAATTGTCTAGTATCCTTGAGATTATGTTCATAAGATCAGGGAAGAGTCGTTTAATTACACTCGCACACCTTTTTCTCTCCGAGTTATTATTATTCTTTTTTCCAGACCATTCTTCGATTCCCAGCTCAATATCTGTATCGTTGAATAAATACAGTTTTATTTTTGCACTTCTAATAAATACAACTGTGACTGTTGAAAAATAAAACTGAGATTATCGTTTCACTCGTTCAAATAAAGTGGTGCATTAATTTTGCCATTGCAACAACAAAGATGACCCAGATTTACTTGTCTTGCTAACACGCTGTCTGAAAATTTTCAGCTCGTCGCAGGAACAATCTATAGAATAAAATTATGACGTGCTGCTTCTTTTTTCTTTGGAATTTTCAATCAAGAATGTAATGTCTTTCGAATTCAGCGTCGTAGATTGGATCTGATTGGAACATTGTATTAAGAGACAAACGTATTTTTCGCACGATAATGAATATTAAACAAAAAGCAACTTTAATTAATCGTCCCAGTTAGAAGCACCTTGTGAGAATACGTTGACCCGATCTCACCATTCGAACGGTCCACGATTGTTATTTAATCCCTTTTAATTAATATACCAACGTCACTTTTGAGTTTAGAAAGCGTGAATAATGACGACTGAAGACGTCCTGTCTGCCGAAGGAAACAAAATAACAGACAAGAAACCATACTTAATGTCTGCTTTTTTTTATTTGAGAAATCGAGCGACTTGATATCGGAGGTCGAACAAGTGCGACGACGAATGACTGAATTTTGTTAGCGCCGCCAATTATCCGACCAATTAATTTGGCGTTTGAGTTGATGTTATAAAGTGCGAGCGGATATCGCGCTGTCTCTTGTAATCGATCGTTTTGTGCGCGACTCCGTTGTACATGCCATTGAATCGTCAATTATTAAGCTATCCGGTTGGAGTTATCGAGCACGGCCCACCTACCAGTCTCAACCGACCACTCATATTTCTATACCTCAGAGTTTCCCATACTTTTGTGCTACTCTTATCTTACCAACTATAACACTACCGTTAGTGGATAGTAACCAACATAAAAAATAAAAATCAAGGGGTTGCCCACTCTTGAAGTCTTCTAACCACTTAGTTATGAAACAAAATTATTATGAAATACTTTAAAGTCTTGAAAATTGAAAGTTGAAATTGTTATTAAGTTTGTATACTTTTTGATTTCAGAAAATTCATTCGTGCCTTACGACATTGAAGGAGGCGAAGATGGAAACTCGGACTTGTTTTCGGATTTGATGATCCATCCACTCGAATTCAAAAGTCATGTTCACAAAAGGGAAACGACTGCAACGACACCATCGGCTCCGCACGGTGTCCCGACCCAGTCAAGAGAACCAGTTAATTCCTCGACTGCAGGTACAACACCAGCGAACACTAGTTCCACTGTAGCGTCAACGGAACAAACAAAAGCAGCCGATGGGCCGACCGAAAAAACTGTCAAAGATAAGGATGACTTGAAAAAGAAGAAGGAAGACAGCTCCGACAAGAACGCAGACAACAAGTCAAAATATAAGAAATTCATGCCGTCTGCAACTGAGAAGAGCGTCATTTCAGACACTACGGTAATTTTTTGAACTTCATATTTTAAATAATGAGAATTTGTTTTGAGTAGAGGTTTTTTAATTGATTTTTTGATTTACTTTGATTTGCTATGGTGATGCTAGGATGGGATATTTAAGGCTGTGAAAAGGGTGAAGAAACGTCGGTTTTCAAAAGTACCGATCATGTCATATGAGTCACTTTTTTAAAACTTTTTTTCTACAATGTTGTATTTTTTCTTGTTTAACTATTAATGTTCAAAAATGTTAAAAAATATCTATTTGTGGAAGGTGCAAACTTTGTCATGTATGTAATTAGTAACTCCATCGTATAATGTCTGAAAAGGAATTGGTAACGTCTTTGTTTAACGAATAGAATACCATTTCCATTTGAAATGGCAAAAGTTAATTATCAACTTTATGAAACCTTTTTTTTATCGTTGTTATTATTTCAAACTGTTCAAACTTTTTAGCACCGCTTTCGATTGAACTTTTACTTCTCATTGTATTTCACTTGTGATGTTTTACTTGGTTTCAAATAAAATACATTTACACTAAACAGTTTTTTTTTCAAATAATTTCAAACGGCGATTTTTCTTTTATCGAGTTAATTACTTTCAACTTTGTTTAATTTTACATTCATGAATTTTGAGGTAAGAAATGGATCTTTTTTGTTAATCGTTGTTGATAAAATAAATGGATAATTGTAACTTTTCTTATTCAGAACGTGAGAAAAATTTGGATGAATGCAACTCAAGCACCACCTACAACTGCCAGAACCACGGATGTCAACACAGATGTCACGGATGATCTTGGCGACATTTCCATCAGCGGGTTCCCTAATCAGGATTTCAATAATAAGACCCTGACGCAGCATAACATCACGGCCACTCAGTACGACAATCACAAGTATTACAACAGTACGTTCATCGTAAATGAGACACTGGCTAAGCAGTACTGGGTAGATCTCGACTCTCATCCAGATCTAAAGATCAACCATGTACTGAGTAAAAGCCACAGGAGAGCTGCTGTAAGTGTCACAATATTACTATCAAGCTAAACTTAATCCTTTATATAATTAATTAAACATTTAATAGTAAAATAGGCCGAGTAAATTAATCAGCTCACTCTTCAAATTGGCAATTCAATCGTTTTTGTTACCAATTGCTCTGCAATTTCAAACTATCTAATAATATAAAATTTCATGATATTTTTACTTTATTCGTAATCGCGAAATATTCTTTTATTCATACATTGGTAATTATCAACTAAGTATCAACTTCCTGTTGATAAAAAAATGAAATGTGCAATGCCGCTTTTTATCTATTGAGATTAAAAGTTTTCGTTATTTTTACACCATTAAAATTATTAGTTAAGTTGAAACAAGTGTCATTCAGTTAATTACATTTAATTACAATTTTATGATCAGGATTTAATTCAAATTGTGTATTGTATTTGATATCAAGCTCAAGTAGTCGATATCAATGTTAACTAAATACAAAAAACGTTTTGCAACTTTGTTAATTTTTATCAAATTTGTAAATCTTAATTTGAATAATTATCGACAAGTTGTTATAACTACTTAGTTGTAATCAGCGAACAAACATTAACCAACGTAGAAATAAAATTGTACAAGCAATAAATTACAATTGGTCTGAGAGAAAGTGTAAATTAAAATACCATCGGCTGAATTTCAACAGAGGATATTTTTACAATTTTTGGACGTGCAATTTTGTGTTTGGAGTCAGTTTCAATTTAAAATTCAAAGTGTTTCTTCAAACGATTGTAATTGAGACAAATGAAAAAGGCGAATTTATTAATTGTACCGCCAGTCGTTTGTACGTCACTAAGTAACATGTGACAAACTATTTTAAGCACACTCGTCTGTCAAACGGATCAGCCGACAATAATCTTGAGCCATGAGGTACGCAGGCCGTTCAAAATTTCAAATTTCTCTTTCACTCTTAAAATGACTCGTTATTTTTGTCCGCATTTATTTACTCGCCACCAATCTGAGACTCTTGATTAGCTTGATGATTACTCTCGGGCTTGTCCCGCTTGACAGACAATTTTGAGATACCCATACCAAGTGAAATTATTTTTGACCTTGCAATGATCCTTTTCTTGCAGACCGTCGAGCTGAAATTTGACTTCCCATTCTACGGGCATAAAGTGCGAAATATCACCATCGCGACTGGAGGCTTTTTGTACACTGGAAAATATGTCCACGCTTGGCTTGCGGCAACCCAGTATATTGCTCCGCTCATGGCAAATTTCGACACTACGCTGTCTGAACAAAGCGTCGTCAAATACGCTGACAATGGTGAGAAACTTGTCATCAACTTATTCGAATGAAATTCATCGAAAAAAAAAGCGAGGAAAGGAATGACTAGAAAATGTGCTGTGAATCGTCTTTCTCTTTCGTCGCGGTTTACGACTCAATTTCACTTTTCTCTCAAGATACTTGATTAAACTTGAAACATTAATTTTACTCTTATTAAGCAAGAAAACCGACGCCATTCGCGAACTTTTGTCAGCGATTCATTTGCAATACTATTTTTCTCTTTTCTTTATCGATTATTTTGACAAGTGAAATAACAAAAAAGATTCACTTTATAGTCAATGTATTAAAAAGATTTACACTCCGAACAACGTCGAGTTTTTTTTGTTTAAAACGCAAAGTAAAAGAGTTTCTTTACATAGCGGCGTAAAAACACGTCCCACATTACAGATTTATGTATCGGTATAAATATTTCATTCAAATGAAATCGATTTCTCGCACTATCTCAAGAATAATTAAGTATTAATAAATGTGAGTCATGGTGCCTTAATTGTCGCAGGAAGTTCATGCAAATATATTTCTCCTAAAGGTTACAAAACGTAATGAATTATATTTGAATAAATACATTGATTCGTTGCTTTTTTTTCGGTTCAACTTGATTAAAAATGCCACGACTTTGCTAAATATATACTCATCCAAAATTGTTCTCTAGATCTGTTTTCCCTGATTGTATGATTTTTTGTTCTTTTTCAGGAACTGCCTTTACGGTCGCATGGGAACGAGTATCTTTGCAGGACAAACCAAACGGCGGTGAATTTACTTTCCAAGTTACGTTGCACAAGAATGGAGACATAGTATTTGTTTACTCGAAAATACCAATCAAAGTGGAGCGCATCGAGGATTCGCAACATCCAGTCAAAATTGGTCTGAGCGATGCCTACATCATGGACAGAACCATCTTCTGTAAGTAAAACTCGACCGAAACGATAACAAAATAAAAAGAATAAAGCAGAGGAAAAACGACGGAGATAAAATATGAGCCAAAATCGCGTAGACTTTGATGGTGATAATAAAATCTGTCTTTTTATGAGATTTTATGGCTTTAGAAAAACTTGAAAGAGAGATTCCATTCTTTTTACGCCTAGCGAGCTCTTGTTGATGGTTTCGGTGGAAAACAAATTGACATTTTTGTGTCTCTTGAGATTGCGGACTGGGCGGCCTGAAAACCAACTTGCACCTGGCGCCACTTTATTTTGACCGGGCACACGCTAACTGGCGCTTCGCCAGCGTCTAAAAGTAGAAATGCTACTTTATGCCTCATAATCCCCAGTTTTCTCGAGCGACCAAAGCCCTCGCTGATTATCAACGGCTAATTCATGCAAGTGTAATCATTTTGTAAGCTCATTAACTCGGCTGCAAAGTGACGCGTTCGTACAAATTCCAAGCGCGATTTTTTGTTCAACCTTTTTTTTTTCATTTTCTTTGGCCAGTTTTATAATTTCAATTAAATTAATTAATGCAATTCAATTGATACAAAAATGCAACGTCATTTTTTGATCGGATTATTTTTTTGTCATAGAAGCTCTTTAATGTTGTAATTGAAATTCTGATGACGCTCAAGTTTTAAAACCGACCTAATGAAGGGAACTGCCCCTGCTTATTCATAATCCCAAATCTTTTATATCCTATCCTGTTTATATAATCGACATTTTTGTTAAGCAGAAAAAATAGCTTTCAAAATTTGCATTTGCAATTGACTTTTCATGTTTAGTTAAACAAGTTAAATGTGGTTTCTATCAGTTGAAGACTCTAGATTTTCCCAACCCATTCATGTTACCAACCACTTTCATATAATAAATGACTAGTTTGCGCATTGATAATTATGCTAATTTATTTATTTTTCTGCAAAAAGTATCACTTTACTTGTCACAAATGTCGAATACTAAATACGATCACATTCGATCGCGTTAATGAATAGTTTGCTTTATGTTACAGTTGTGCGCAGAAAAACGATATACGAATACCACAGAGTGACATTCGACCGTCAGGACATTCGCAACTGGACCGTTATTTATTTAACCGCGTTGCCAACATGTCTAGACTTTGACAACTGCAACGACTGTGTCACCAAAGTCACAGACTTTGATTGCAAGTGGTGCTCGAGCTTGAACCAGTGCAGCTCAGGCACATCGCGAAACCGACAGGATTGGTTGGATAATGGCTGCTCAATGAAGAACATCAAAGAAGCCAGCAACTGTCCCGCAAAAACGGATATCGTCGAGCCGGCCATACATGCTAAAGAACAGTCCAGGATGGGTTTTGCAGTCGAGGCGCCAGCTAATGTGGAACCTAGCCAGCAACTCAAAGATCCTTCGATTGGATCGTTAGAGCATGGTATAATTTCAATAATTTCCACGCACTCATTTTCTTACGTTTATTTATTTTCTTATAATTTGTTTACGTTTCGTTTGTTTTAATTTTCGTTTTTATTGCAAATACAAAACATTTTAGCTCCGGATAAAGTAGCAATGAGCGTTTCAGGAGTTATCGGAATTCTTCTGGTGGTCTCTCTCGTCGCAGGCTTAGGAGCTTGGGTTGTTTACGCTTACCGCAACCCTCATACTACATCCGGTCAAGTGCTCATTCGTGTAAGTACTTGGATGAGAAAAAACTTCTGATGAAGATCGGAAAGTTCAGTGTTAAAATATAAAATTTAGTTAAAGAGGGGAAAATTAAGAAAAAAATTGTTTCAGTATCGACCAAGTCAATGGAGCTGGCGGAGAGGCGAGGCCCGTTACACGGCAGCGACGATTCACATGTGATGTGACACTCAGTGAAAACAAACGCCAAAAGTCACGTTACTTTTGAACTGTTGGACCTAATTTCCTATTATTTATAAAAAAATAATATCAAGTCTGCGAGTTACGACCTGGATTAGATCGCACATGTGGCTTGTTCGTTGTATGTTTATCTGGTTCTCCATGATTGCCGATAGAAATAACTCGGCAAGACTCATGTTACTATAGCTGTTATTTGCGTTAACCCGTTGAATTACTTTCGAGGACCGAATAATAGTGCACGAACAATTGTAATTTTTATTGTTGAACGCGTCCCAATTTCAGAATTAGAAACTATCTGAACAAATTGTAAATTACCGGTTGATCAATTTCGAGGTAAAATACGGTTTATGAAATTCGCATTTAAACAAATGGACGTCAGGGATCATTATCATGAAGATATCATATTTGATGTGTACAAAAAAAATTTACTGTTATAAAATTTGGATCTGATGCATTTCTAAAATATAAACTTAAATCACACATTGTATCAGCATGTTATATTGCAGTAGGCAATTTTTTATCGAATTTTTAAACGACAAAAATCATGTAAATAATAACGATGCACCTACGTCGCATACTTTTACTTGACTAAGAAATTTGCGACCTAATAAGTTTATGCATTATTTTTTTTATTTTGTTTTTTAAAGGCCGAACAAGAAGTTATGGGTGATATCAACGATACGCGAAGTACCAATAATTCACGTAACCGACAGGTGACACGATATAGGACCATTTAAGTCATTAATTTGAGAAATTTTTCTCTCTCAGGTTGAGCGTGCAATTTTAAGCAGAAATAAGAAGTGATGAACACTTACATAAGATCAAACGCTGCTTTTTTATATAAAAAAACTTTGAAAAGACAAGACTGCATTTATTAAACAGAAACAAATTTTTGATTGTGCAGTTTGCTCAAAACAGTCTTTTAGTGTTACATCTGAAAATTTTCAAATTGTTATTGTGATATGTATATAACTACAACGAAAAAAAGGAAACATCAATAACGTACAAACTTTTTTTTTACAAACTTTTATACTCGAATCACAATCGTCCTTTCAAAACGTTCGATATTAAAACGAGAAACAAAATTGCTAGAAAAATGAGTTGCAGTTTTTCTTACAAAAAAGCGAGGAAATAAGTTGAAGAATTGGAAAGTAAATATGTGCATTTTTTATGATTCAAGCAGTCCATTTTACAAACATTTTACGAACAACGTAGAAAAAGACTGGATGTATTAGCGAAACAGCAGGTCTGAAAAAAAATTTTTTCGTGTGACGTTCAAACGATCTAGTGGTACCACCGTTGTCGATCGTATGTGATTTTAGTTGCTGCTTGTGGTATACATATGTATATGTATTTTGTTACTGTTTAAAAACAAATTCGTTTTTTAATCGTTAGATAATTTGATGTAATTATATTATTATACATATTACGTTTATGCAAACATTATGATTGTCGTCGAAAAATAACTGATTTAAATGATTCAGGTTGCGCGCAAGACAAAATTCGGAGTACTTTTTTTCTGTCTCCGTTTTAACCAGAATGCCTTACTTATTATATTATCACTAAGGCGATTATCGTTGATTCTGTTGTCATTGTTTTTATTGTCATCATTTTATCAAGATCAACTAAAACGAATTTTATGCTTTTGGAATAAATCAACAAGTTTTTGATTTTTACTTGCGACAATGGTAACGAAACTGTATATGATTCCGATCACAGTTACGTGAAGTGTATGAAGTGAAGTAGAGTAGCAACGTCTTATTACAACTGTATATAGTAGTATTTTATAATGTAATAAAAAAAAAGTAATTTTACCTAATTTTAAGTTAATATAGTGAGAAAGGTGCCTTTTAACCATTTTCCATATCATTGACAACTTAAATTACATGTAATCGAACAGTGAAATTATACTTTATTTATTATATTTTTTAAATTTAAGATCTCAATATTTGACATTCATCAAGTTACGAATCAAGGTGTTAAGATTTTTTATGGAAAAGAACAACATAACAGTCACAAGCTTTTATTGCAAATGTATGTTAATAAATTTTTTGTCTACAAATATACCTCGAGTGAATTTAGATTGAATTTATCTCACAAAGCTGACGTATTAACAATTTTATTATCATATCATACCACGTAACAAAAATTATTTACAAATTTAGGATGGTACTTCATGACCTCTAGCACTTTTCAGCTGTTTTACTTCCTCCAAATCTTTCATTGTAAGTTGGGGCAATTCCTTCAAAATTGCTTCTGGATCAACATTAGGGAAATGTTTGAAATAACGAGCTGCCTTCTTTCTAGCCCCCCTGCGAAATTAAAGAAACACGGGTTGCAATCGATTTGATTCAATATATCATTAAAACGATTAAGTAGCAATAAAACAAGGTAACTCACCAATACTGTGCTCGTTCTTTAAGGTACAGCTTTTCGTACATTTTATGTCTGAACTTGCGCACAGCACGTCCGCCGTAATGGAAAACGTGAGTTTCATTAAAACGTTTGTTGAGAAATCTTGGAATTTTGTGTTCCCTCATACGATACCAGTACTTCATACCTAAAACATATTCCAATAAATATTAAAATTTCATCAATGCAATCTCAATGATTATTGAGAACTCTTTAGAGTGAATATCTTATGTTTTTATTACCGATTGCATTGTTAGCCATTTTACTCGGTCTTTCACCATGTTCGCCAGTTTCAAGCATGTAATAAGCCTGATTTCTCTCACGCACTACATTCTCCAAATTTTCCATACTATCTTCAACTTTGTCAATCCTTTCAGGATTTGTAAACACTCGGTTTTCCTCGACACAAGCACTCTCCATAGTCAGCAGCATGTTCCTTTCTTTTATCAATACAAACCTAGAGATGAAACATCAAACTTTGCAAAAAGATGAACTGGATCAAGTAAATACAAATTTATGAGAGAATAAAGTTTACCATAATTTGTGCAAATCTTCGTTACTTTTAAGTCTTAGCTCATCTTTTGTCCAAGCTCTGCCTGTTTTAATTTTAGTCGCACCCCAGTTTTCATAGTCATCAAAAAATGCTGTCAATCCCGGCACAGTTGTATATTGAGGGGCTTTCTTTGCTTCTGGTTTGTCCTTTGTATCAGGAGTTGAATGTTGTTTTGTTGTTGTGTGAATCAGCAACGATTGTGGACGATATAAATTATTTCTGTAAGAAAAACTGACAATTTTATTTGTTTGTTTTTTATTTGAAATAATGATACAGATATTTGGTTTGACCTAACCTAGAAATAAATGAAAGAATAAACGTTGAGGTTGTACTCACATGTTATTGGTTTTGAATACTGTATTTAAGCCATGGTTTTGAGTTATCTTTATGTTTGCAATCACTTTTGACAGGTTGTTCACAGAATTCGTGATATTTACTATTTTTCGCAAAGTTCCGGCCATTGCTTTTTTGATAATAACAGATTGCAGAAGAAAATTGCGTTCCCAAATCCCTTTGTGCAGATGATCTTCTATCGTACTTTAACAGTATACAAAAATGAGATGGAAATACTGTCTCATATATTGTTTGAATGAGACAAAAGTTCAAAATATTATTATTGTATATAGGATTGTTATTCAATTGTTATTCAAATGAAACTTGAAAAATTGCAATCAGTATATTTTTTATTCTTAAAAATAATATAAATGCAATCAGTGATGATGTTAACAAATTAAGCCAACTATTTTTCGACAAACAAAAGTTAAACATTTGATATTTATCTTGTGCGTTGGATTTTGTCATAGAATACATTTCAGTTTTGGCATATGTTTCATTTGCAAATATCATTTGCATATTTTTTTCAAAGATAATGTATAAAATATTCTGCGCATTTGTATACATCCTTTAAAAACGACGACGTTCAAATTAGTTGCATGGTAATCTCATAAATTATGAATTATATACAATTTATGAAATTACAATCATACACCTCTGAAACTGAAACGTTGCAATAAATATTTTCATTCAACTATATATTTAAGTAAAATATTATTCATACAAAACTACAAAACTTATTTGATAGAATTTCAAATTTATATCATCATAATCTAACTTTCGAACGATGTTATAAATAGGATTCTTAAATACACAGGAACTTAATATCGTAAGAAATAATTTGCCACATAATAAATCACTTCTATGGTTGCAAGCAAGTAATGTTTACTGTGGGTACCATTCAATTTCAACTATTTGAAAAACAAGACTTGGAATCTGTAACTTCAATTGTCAACTATGTAAAAAATGTTTCTGGTATGTCCGAAAGTCAAAAACATATTTAAAACAAAAATAAAATGATCACGATTGGTCCCCAAATTACACAGATAACAACTATAACATTTATGACTACCATGAAATGCAGTTAAAAAAGCCGCAGTAACTTGCATATCACATGTTTGTACATACAATTAAACAAAAACGTTTATTCTCACTAGAAAATGATCGTTGATCATTGGACGTGATACATCATCAGACACAAAAACATGAAACTTTGTTTCATATTTTTGCTTTGCAAACACTTTCGTTAGTCATATTTTAGTCAATTCGTGGAATTCACGTCTGTTCTCTGCGTTGCAGAACGTGGAACAATATTTGCGACGAGTTTTCGCTTTTGGCATCATTGTCTTCGTCAGAGCTGAAACTTCCGTTTAGTAGGTTTGTCAGGGAACTTGACTTTTGCATCAGCAAGGGCGTGTCCGTCGCATCATCCATCTTTCGAACATTCGGGACAGAATTCGGGTTCTGCATCTCCAAAGGATCCTCGTCATCTGTTTTTTTACCACATACAGTTTTTTTAATTATATGCAGTATTATTCCTCCAAGGCACACTAATAAGCCCACAAAATTCAGACCGCTCATCGGGTCTCCCTTCCATTCAACAGCTAATACTAACGTAAAAATCTCCTGAAAAAATTAATTGAATCATGTAATTTTTGCAAATAATTTATTATTTTGTTCTGTTAATTGATTTCTTACTTTAAATATTCCAGTTATAGATAATGTAAGACTAGAGGTATAAGTAACAACAAGAAATTCTGCAATTTCCATGCTAAAAGCTAAAAGAGCACTGCCGACAACAGCCGACGTTACTGCAATTACTCTAGAAGAATTTTGCCAGTCTGCATTGGACAAATCGTTGTAAACAACGTCCCCTGAAAATAAATATTTTTAAATTCAAGTTTAACTTGTTTTTTGTTGATTTTATTTTTATACTTAGAAATAAACTATATTGTTACCTTCGAACCAAACAGCTATTGGCAGTATTGCTATTAACATCCAAGGTTGCATATGGTAAATCATATCCACCGGATTGTGCAGGCCTAATTTTGATTTTTGCATGATTATTTGAGCCATCGTCCATCGTATCCCACTGGAGAACGATGCGAGCAAACACAAAACAAATCCAAAAAAATGGAATTGTGTTGATTTGTACGTGAACATTGTCAGCCCAATTGATATCATTACTACTATTCCTACTAGAGACCACGACTGGAACATTAAATAATTTTCGTTCAAGATATGTTACATTTTTTTGATTAGAAGGTGCAAAGTATAATTTATCAGCTCAATTAATAAAATCACCTTTTTTTCTAATTTGAAGATCAAGGAAAATCCTAGTATAAAAATAATAGTTGTAGATTTCGTCATAGTGTATCTAAGAAGAAAGTAAAAAATTATTTTCATTGGTCAATGATTGTTGATTTCAATTTGATTTTTTTTTCTTACAAAGATATCGTAATAAGGGACAACGCCCAATTTGAAAGTCCAACGTCAAAACCACTTGCAATTCCTGGTGGCGCTAATGATTGTACTATGCTTTTCCATGGGACATAAACTTGTGGCCTGAAATACCTTCGTATGCATCGTATCAATCCCGAAAGAGCAAATTTTATAAAGAGATGACATAGAACTACAGCTAGTGGATATCTAATACCCTAGAGAAAACGGTTTGAATGAAAAATGAGTAAATTGATTAATTAATTTGAAAAAAACAACTGAATAAATCAATGAAAATGTTATACTTACGTAGGTACTATAAAGCCATCGAAGATAAAATGTCAAACCAACTGATAAAACAAAATATGCAGAAATTAACAAAGTCGTGTTGAGAATTTGACGAAAAATTGAAGTCTTGGATTTGACAGGAAGTTGAAAGTCCTGTACAGTTTGGTAATACTCCTGTTCATCGTCTCCGTTAGCGATTTCATATTTGATATCTGATTTCGTCATTTTTTATATCCTTACCTACAAATGAAAAAAATTAATTATGTTAAATTTACTTACAAATCAAAAAATTATTTATTTCACTGTTTGAAATCAAGTATTTGAATTATACCGTTAATTTTTTATAATACGTCAACTATACTTGATAACATTCAAGAATGCATGCACAATTTTACGATCATTTTTATTCATCAACGTGACAAAGTAATGAATCGAATATTTATGCTTACTTTAACAATGTAGACCCACGCTGATACTAAATTATACGCTTTCACATGCAATCATCATCTTTTTTTGCTATCACATAGTTAGATCTAACAAAAACTTGATTTTTTGTTTTTTTTCTTCTTTCTTCAACTGCTGCTAATCTGAAAATAATTTCAATTTAAGTATTTATTTTTACTCTTAAAACCATTTGTCAAATGTGACGCATAAAATGCGAATGTATAATTTTTCAAGACTTAGAGATAAAATTTCAAACAATTCAAAATGGAATAAAAAATTTTAACAAATATTTAAACAGAGAAAAACAATTACGTAACTGGTTGAATTTTGGATTGAAATTGCAATATTGATGGTAAGCAATTCAAATACATACATAAACATAACCTTGAAGCAGCTCGACGTAGGCTGACTAGTGGTAGTTATTTTAAAAGGAACATATTAGAAGAGGATTAATAACTGGATCCATCGATTGCACGAACTTTTATTCTTGATCACGTAGGAAAAATGTAACCGCACATATTTATTATGAAAACAGAGACCAAACAGCTGTAGATTTGTGATGACAGGTTGTCAAACACAATATTGAATTGCACCTCGAAAAACTTGCTTCTGCGCCACGCAACAAATACTTAACATTCTACTGTCTGTTCTACACGATAAAATCACTTTTTTGATAGACTATTCTTACACACAACAATTTTTAGCGATAATATATTTGATAAATTTTTGTATCTTCAGCGCGTCATTTTGATATTGGTACAACAATACCAATCAACGTGTCGCTTTTTCACGCATGCGCCTCACACCAACCGGAACGAATTCGAACGAAAAAAGTTCAATACCGTGAAATTTGTAAAATCTTCGTTTTTGTTCCCTTTTTTTTTTAAAGATACTTGTAATAAATGTCAACAGTAATTAAGATATTTTCAATTAATTGTGTGTACAAAAACTTGTTCCCGATAAAAATTTTGTTCTTATCGCAAAGTACGCGATAAAATCGACTTATACTAAAAAATTCAAAAAACAAACAAACAAGAGTTGAAGATTTATATATAAAATATAATTGTTACTTTGAAACTTTTTTGAATATCACGTTTTCAAGTAAAAAATATAATTTTGCTAGGAGGAAAATTAAACTTTAAAACTCAAGAAGTCATTCATAACACCGTTTATTCAAGTCTTCTTCGCCTAATCATTCAGTATTTTCTCTTTGTTTGAATGGCTCTTTGCCATATTTTGTTATTAAATCGAATAACCAATAACATTTCTGTCATTTTTTTACAATATTTCATAATAATCCAAATAAACAACAACATTTGATTCATCCTAAAAAAAATACAATTAGTAAAGTTTATTAATCCTATCTTAAAATAACCGACTGCAACAAAGAAAATAAAGAAATGTAAGGAAATGATATTTGTAAACAATTACAATAAATCAGAATTAACTGAACATAAAGAAGGTAGAAAAGTTCTAGTTTACGTATACATAAATACTTTATACAATATGATACTTCATTCAAAGTACTCGAAGGGGACCGACAGTCTAAGTCTAAAGAATTCGTTTTGTCTTTAATGCTACGCGTCGATGTCTTTTGCATTGTAAAAATCAACCGCCGAATCAATCAAATTTCAGAAAACATTTATTTACAATCAATTTTTCCAAATTTGATTCAACTTGTTGACAAGTTTCAAACAGTTTATTTTCACAAAATACAGACTTGAGAGCATCGACTGAACCCGTGTATGATTTCCAATTATCAATTAAAAATGTAAAAAGGTCATCGCGAGTTACATCGCAGACACGTTTGGATGATCTACGATGAGCTCGGATGTGTGTTATCTGCGCTCTGAGCGACCATTGTTTCTGTAGCTTGCTCGACCGCGGGTACCACTTTTGGCGCCCGAACTTTTTGCACTGGGTTCACTCGCAAATCTTGACGACGATCCAGAAAGTCCTGAGGTTCCACTGCCACCGTTGTCACTCTTCGACGTCGAACTGGTTGCCGCTGTTGTGTTTGTTTGGATGGGCTGAAATTTAAACAGACACAAATTAGTTAGTTTATATAATATCATTTTTGCAAAATGGAATGAAAAAAGTCGTTAGAAAAGAAGTGAAAGTTAATAATGATCACTTTCTAACTGTTATGATTGTGACTTTTATTATTGTTATAGTACTCAATTCAATTCCAAATAAAGTCAAAGTTGGGCGACAAAACAAACTTATTTATATACTTTATTTAACTTTGATTTAAAAAACCCATCGTCTTTCTAATGTTTCAGATCAAGAAAAGTTTGTTTTTATTTTGAAACCTACCACCGGTGTCCGGCCAGCAGGCCCCGAAACACTGTTGGCATTGCCATTGTTTGTGATAGTGTTGTTGACATTGCTATTGGCAAGATGACCACCCTGATTAACAAGTTGTTGACTAAGGTTGGGATTAGGTTCGCTCATATTTAGCTGCTCATTGTAGACCATACAAAAGTCACTAATTTTTTGTATATCACCCGCCTTGCCGGAATAGAGCGTTAAGCAGGACCTAAACACGCTGGCGTAGCCTTTTGTGAGTTTCACAATATCGCCGGGCATGAGCAGCTGACCCGGCTCGTCCCAGATTGACACATTGATACAAGCGGTGCCGTCGGCCACTTTGAACGTTCGAACTTCGCGGTTCTCCTTTGTGTGTGTAGGGGGGCCAACTTCCAAAATGATAAACACCACGTTGATGTTCTTTTGGCCCGGGCGAATATCTTTGATCATCACATAATCCATCCTGGATTGTATAATTACCACTGTGTTTTTGCCGGACGAATAACAGACAAATAAAAAAGGGGGTTGGGGTTTGTTCGCTCACACGGTCGCCGATTGTCGTAGGTCACTTCGTCTGATGCTTTACAACTACGTTAATCCGTCAACCCAGCTGGTCGATAGAGTACTGAACGGGATTAACGCTCGGGGGGACGTGGATTGTAAAAAATTAGTCATTGGAGGCGGATTGTGAAGGCGTTGTGTGCCGTTGGTAGCTTATACGGCAATGTCAGCTATGAAGCTGTGTTTATGCGCCACTGCTACAGGGCGAGCTTTGGAATCCACCCTCAGCGACCTCTGCTTCACAGTTGTGAAAATGATTTTTTATCAATAATAGTTTTGAACAATTATAATTTCTATTTAGGTGGGGATATCAACAATGTTCATAATGTTTTAATCAATAATCTGTGTTTTTTGAGGTTACATCATTTTGTTTGCAATATTTATAGAGACACACTCGGTTGGTTTATTAAAAAATGATAACAGTATAGTAATTGTTTATTAAAAATGGGCATTTTTCATCGTTGAGATTATTGATAATTGCAAATTGCAAATTTGCGATAAATAAATAACTAGAGACTCAATGGTTCACATTTTAATGAGTCTAAATCTTTCCTTGAATGATAATCTACAAAATGAAACAAAATTAAAATTTGCAAACCATTTTCGTTACGCTGAATGAGAAAGGAATGGAATGTAAACAAACGAGCACAGATTTTGAATGTAAGGAGATTTAAATTTCGCGGGCGACGCGACCGAGATTGTCGCGCAGTGACATTTCCGCGACTGCGTTGCCCGAGAATTTAAAAAACGTTCCGGGGGATTGGTGTGTGTGGTGGTGCCGCAGCATCTCACACCTCACGCCTTTACCTGCGTCTCCGAGTTGTCAACGAGCTCGGATTACACATCCCGAGAGTGATGTTTGTGTGCCGCGCGCGGCCTCCGACTGTGACCAGTGGCCGGGAAGTGTTCGCTCGTGTTTGACGCGAACCTTTCTTTCTCTTCTCTTCCTATCGACTTGGTTCGCTTTCGAACTCGCGTTCCTGGCCCTCGAGTAGCAATTTCTCCGCTCCGCGATTTCGACGATGAAACGAAAAGTTTAAATGAAAGGAGATGAGCTGGCCAAAACACCGAGCTGATCATCAAGTTTGAAAGTTTCAAAGCTCTTGAAAGTTCAGCCGAAAGCTATCTCCGAGATGGGTGAGAGTCGTCGGCCTAAATTTATTTATAAATCGGTATCTCTATTTACGAGAGTGAGAGCTGGGCGTGACGCGCTGAGTTGTTTATCCCGATGTCGTGATTTGTGCACAAATTATCGCGCTCAATTCCGCACGATTTGTTTTAACTATGCTTAAGTGTGCGATTGTGTCCGTGGACAAGAAAAATGGAGCACTTCGCTTCTCCCACCTCTCACGTCTCATTGATTTTTTGCTCTTTTTTATTAACAAATTGCAAACCCCTTTTTTTATCGAATTATTTCTCATTATTTTTAGTCTTTGCTTTTCAGATGGCTTTAAAAAATTGCATCACGTTGACAGCAATTTTTAATTGCGAAAGTCTGGCAGTATTGTTTGATGGACATTTTTTCTGAATTGCAACTCAGTTTTTACTTTTTTTTTATTTGCACAATGTTGGCTTGTTGATTTTATTGACAGTCAATTGATTATTATGAGTGAATCAATTACGTAGAATAGATTCTTCAGTAGATAAAATCGTTTGCCTTTGTTGATGAAATTAATACTATTTATATTCGACATAAACTTAAACGAACTAATCCCCTTTGAATCGTGAAATATTTGCTGTCTTCGTACTTTGTAAAGTTGAGATAAATGGCATTACTTAGCTGTCGTTAATCATAACTTAATATTGGCAGATTAAGTTTCTTAGAATTGATATCCCTTTCTAAAATCAACTCACCTTTCATGCTGAACAAAAAGTTAATTTCAGCAAAAGTTTGACTTCAACTAACATTTTCCATTTAGTAATTGCACGTTGAAAGATTGCAAACTGCACTTTTTAAATGAAAAAAAATTCTACTGAGACAAATTGACATTCCAAAGTCCATCATGTTTTCAATTAACTTTGCAACAATTTGTCGCAATCGATTGAGTTATCGCGTATTTGAAAATTGATTTTATTCAATCAATGCTAAAGAAATGTCCACAAGCCTAAGAACTTTATATTTACGAGGCATTCATTCGATACTTTTTTGTTTTACACAGATATCCACAGCAGCATCTCTCGTAACAATGGGCCCGGACTCTATGAGTTCCTCATGGAGGCGGAGTTACAACACTATTATTCAGGCATCAGAGGTAAATTTCGTCCCAATATTTTCATCTCTATTCATTTTCATTGTTTTAAAAAATGACAAAACATTTCGTCAAGCATCATAATTTAATGTGAAAAAAATCTTACAGGTGATTTAAAGGTTCAAAACACAGCCCAACTGAAGTACGTAACAGAAGAAGATCTGACAGCAATTGGAATGAGCAAACCCGAGATGCGACGTCTGAAGAAATTTTTCCAAAAACACTTCCCCCAAAATTACTTATCTAAGTTCAAGAAGATGCTGCTTTCGAAACGGGAGGACAGTATTCCGGACACGCTGAGTATTCTTTCGGAAGAAAGACCTGAACGACCACCAATACGTGTTCCCAACAAACACATGATCCCCGCCGACGCTATAATTGTCAACAAAGAATTGGGAACGGGCGAGTTCGGCGTGGTTCAACAGGGAGTCTGGACCAACGACGGCGAACGAATTCAAGTTGCCATTAAATGTCTGTCTCGCGAGCGTATGCAAAACAACCCGATTGAGTTCTTGAAAGAAGCTGCGATCATGCACACAATCGACCACGAGCATATTGTCAGACTCTATGGAGTGGTTTTGGACACGAATTCGCTGATGCTGGTGACGGAGCTTGCGCCACTCAGGTCGCTTTTGGAGTGCCTGAAAGAACCGAGTTTGAGAGCTAGTTTTCCTGTCTCGTCGTTGTGTGACTTTGCTGTCCAGATCGCTGATGGGATGCAGTATTTGGAAGCCAAGAGGCTCATCCACCGAGACCTTGCTGCGAGGAACATTTTGGTCTACTCGAAAAACAAGGTCAAAATTTCGGACTTTGGTTTGTCCAGGGCACTTGGTGTCGGCAAGGATTATTACCAGACGAATTTCAATGTTAATCTCAAGCTGCCGATTGGTATGTAAAATAACAAATGATAACTTAAATTTAAAAAGTGTGTAAAGAAATCAAATTAAATTTTTGCATAATAATCAATTTAATTCAATATTATTTGTTATAGCTTGGTGTGCTCCAGAATGCATCTCCTATCTGAAATTCACTTCAGCAAGTGATGTTTGGGCATACGGAGTAACACTGTGGGAAATGTTTAGTTACGGTTTCCAGCCCTGGGCTGCGTTGACAGGCCATCAGATTCACGAAGCCATCAACGAGCCGAACTATCAGCGACTTGAACAGCCTGACTGCTGCCCAAAAGAGCATTTCAGTCTGATGCTCAATTGCTGGCAGCACGATCCAGCAAAGCGACCTAAGTTTTCTGAACTGATCAGCGTCCTTCCCGACATGAAACCGGAGCAAGTGCAGGCGGTGCAGGATTGCAACGAGATCGGTCAACTGGCTTATCGTCAGGGTGACGTGATCACGGTGCTTGACAAGGCTAGCAATAACACAATGTGGAAGGGGGTGCTGAATAACGGCAAGACGGGCTTTTTCAATCCAGCGCACACGATAGCTTACCTGGGATCAAATTTGCCGAGCAACAAGCCGGCCGAGTTTATGCGTGGCGATGGCAAAAATGCGTTCTCATCGCAACGTCGCAAGATTCGCACAGACATGATTTCATCGCCGCAGGGTGATTTGAAGCACACTGGACATGTGGGATTGGACGGGGCCTATTTCGGCGATGTCAGCTTCCTGGCTGGGAAATATCCTCACCTACCTCGACAGGTGGTCACGCCTTATAAACCACAGGAAGACATCACTGACAATTCTAGTCAGCATCTCACACTTGAACGGAGGAGTACGGAGGAAAGAGATTTTACGAGGGAGAGAAATTGTCAGCCTTCGCAGTCGGATATGCAGAATAAAAATGGTAATACTTTTTGTTTTATGTTGATTTAATTTTTATTTTTTATCTCGATGATGATTTTGTTGTTTACTCAGGATCAGTATCTTTTCACTAGATAGCCACCTTAAATAGAATACTAATTAATAATGATTGTATAATTTGTTGTACAGATGGATTATGGTCGGATGCATGTTCAGAGACATCGCATATGGAAACAGCTGATATGATGAAACAGTCTATGAACTCATGTATGATGAGCAGTACTGATACCATTGGCCCTGACCATGAGTACCATGAAATCAGCGACGAGGAGAATCAAGACAGTCCGTTGAGGTTTGATAAACCGTTGAGTTTCGATTTTGGGCCGAGTCTATTAGACGAGATGGATCAGATGTTTAAATCACTAGGTATTTTTGCTAACATCGTTGAATGCTTGAAAATAAAAACTGCAACGGGAGGAACGCTGAATTTTTCATTAATAATTTTTCATCCGTTTCAGGTTCTTCGCCTCTTCCACCAGCGACAAACCATTCTTTGTCTAGTGAGCATGAATCGAGCAATGCTAGGAACGAGTTACGAGAAATGCAAGCTAAACAAAGTAGTAAAAAGAAACAAGCCACCGTGAGTCCTATAAATGTACAGTCACACATTTTCTTTTATTTCCTCCGTTTTCAACAAATTTGTTTGATCAAGCAATTTGTTTTGTTATACAGAATTTCTAAGCTTGAACTCAATCGTGTCATTTCAGGTGAAGCCAATCTCCGCTGCTGATCAAAAGACTCTCTACTCCGCGATAGCAATGGCTCAAGAATTGACGGCACGATCCATGACAGACCTTGAGCACCCGCTGGAATCACCGCGTACCCCAGCAAGCCCTTCGAGGCGTCGTAAGTTTTCCTTCAAGCTTCCACACCAGCACAGTCCTAAACCCGACCGACGACACTTTGCCGAAGAAGCTGCCAGCATACCGGACATCCAGGTACATTCACGTCATTTTGATAACAAAAAACTTAAAGAGGACAAAATTTAAAGAATATATTCACTTTGCATTATAAATTCAAAACAAACGATTTAAATTTATCTGACAAAGCATGCAAATTCTACTTCGACATGTGATTATATTCATCGAACAAAACAGAAACTAACTAATTAACATATTATCTATTGCTTGAATACTAAAGTAACTAATGCCAATTTCGATATTCCGTTTGTTTCAAAATCCCTCTTTTACAATTTTCATTTGACATTTTTCATTACTTTTGCATCTCACTTTGCGCTCGTCCATTCACTCCGCCATTCACCTCAACCATCAATTCATCCCCGTAAGCACGACACACACCACACAACCGCACACCGTCTCTTTTTCACACTTTTCATCTTTCTATTAATTGTCATCTACCTCGTCATCATTTTCACATGAATCTCTTTCACTCACCCAAGTGGCTGTGTTCGAGCCTGCAGTCATTATCGTCCACCGTTTCCTCTATCGAATCTCTCGGTGCGCCATCCACGCTCAAGCTCCCACTCTGGGACAAGGCATCGGCTGAATTTTGTTTCGCAAAATCACGTGAGCTGCTCACCAAACCCAGCGCCTGGGCCAGTTACATGAACACCGACTTGGAAGCCAGAATCCTTGACAGTGCAGGTTCGAAACAAAGCCTAGCCAAATCCACCGAATATCTAGAAGCTCGCAATCGCAAAAGTATCGCCGGTTGCGACCAAATACAAAACGGCAAACTGCCATATGAAAATAACGCTCCGAAACGAGTGTCTGCGAGTTACGTGGACAGGTATTTTGAACAAGCGGGATATTTGGAAGACGAACTCGACCTCTATATGAGAAGTGTTAGTTACCTGGACCAGGAAAAGGTCAACAACTTGGAACGCCGCACTGCGTCGTTTTATTCGAGCTTTCAAGAGTACGCGAAACTCGACCCGATGGCGCAGTTTGGTCTCCAGAACGGAATGAGAAACAACGACTCGATGAAAAATTATGGAACTCGACCGAAGATTTCCGAGGCAAAGATGAATCTGGGTAATCGAGCTTCGAGAAACTCTTATCAGGATGGTCATCAGTTGGAGAGTCCGAAAAATCATCTCGCGGATGCCCCGAGAACTAATGGCCAGGATAATTATCCCTATGTGATCTCGAGTAACCCGTTGTTTGAACCTGAGAAAAAAGAGAAGAAAGATTTGAGTCAGAAATTGCTCGGAGAGAAGTATCACAGAAATGTCTCCGGGTTAGAGAGTGTGAAGAATTATTTCGAGTCTCGGAAAGAGGAGGGCTTGTTGGATTTGGAGAACGATTTGGTTCGCAAGCCCAGACTACAAGGTCTTGATTTGTTTAACGCTGCTAAACAGGAGTTGATTAGACAGAACATGCACACTCTCGAACCGCCTAAGATTTACCACAATGATAAACCTAGAACCGAGGGCAAGATGGGAACTAACACTTTCAGACACCGAACGTCATCGTTGTCGGAGACGAGGAAACAGCAGATCAGAAGTGCTAGAAATTCGTTCCATCCGATGAGAGATTCGAGTGACGACTCGGACTCGATCTCGCGGTCGGAGACAGACATCAGAAGCAGGCTGAGACAGCGGCGTAGACACAAAAGGATGCACAACATGAGATTGAACCTGAAGAGCAAGGCGTACTTGCTTCACCCGGACTCGGCGAAAACAATTGAGATGTGTGGAAAATCGCCACCACCGTCCACGAGTTTTCTGAATTCGTTGTCGCCGCCGTTCCCGTCTAGGAACAACCTCCTCTCGTGGCCGGAAAGCGCGCCGAGCTCAAGTTTAACGTTTACGAGCAACTCGGATCTTGATTCTGACACCAGCTCTGAGTACCCTGAATTCGCGAACCATACTTTCCCGCCCTCTCCTGCTCCTTGAGATCAGGTCGACAGGAATGGGCTGCATGACATGTGCAGGGAAATTTTGGAGAACGACATCCGGCTCCAGATGTAAGATGAGAGTTGGGGCGGAATGTTCGCAGATGGAACGGTAGCGAGATGGATTAAGAAAACTGAAACGCAGGATATTTTTTCAGATGATTATGTACCAAGGGTTTACTAGTCGTTGAAGTCTTTTGACAACTTATTTTGAAATACTTTTCGAACTAAGATACTTGCGAGTCTTGCGAATTTGGTAAATTTAAAAACTGTGTTCACTAAATTCATTTTAAAATTCAGTTTAAGGTTTGAATTATCTGGCGTCATTGGAAACGTTTAGTTTCTTGAAATCTCCTAAAACATGTTAAAATAAAAGTATTTCAAGTATTACAGAAGACTTCAAATGTTGCAATATTCTGTCGCTCACTGTACAAAATCAGTGATCAACTCCTTAGTATGAAGACTCAGTTAAATATTAAGAAATTAAAAACGATCGTTTTCGATTGTGATATTTGAAGCACAAATTAACGAGTACTGCTATTTGATTTTGTCATCAAGCTTATATTAACATTCTAGTCAAATTTGAAACTTACAGTATTATTTGAAAGTAACTTCTTGCATGAAAAATGGAAATTCAATATCGATATCTAAAATTCTAATTTTGGTATGATATTAAAGATTTTGTAAGAAACAAACATTGCTGGTAAGGATGGAAGTGTCTAACGACAAGACAATAATGATGATCCAAACGAAAATCAATCGGAAAACCATTTTTGAGAACAACAAATTTAGAATCACGAATTTCCTTAAAAAATATTCATAGTGTATAACCAGTAGAAGATTGATATTTTATAACATTTTCACGCGTTTTCAAGACACGTTCACTCCATTAATGATATTTGAAAAATGATATTCATCAATTGTAACAACAAACTTTGAACAATCATTTGAGTTGAAATGTTAACAGGAATGCTGAATAATTCATTCTCGTGAGTAACAATAAATTACGATAAAATTTAAGATAAGGAAATATTCCAGAAGGGTACTGTACTAAATCCCTCCTCCCTGCGCAAATAAAAAAAACATGTAATGATAGCGTTGTTGTAGTGTGTAGTATTCAGCGACAAAGATGAATGAATATTTTGTATCGAACCATTTTAACGCGCATCTTTGTAAGCTCGCATTTTAAAATCGCTAGTTCGTCATTTCACTTTTGTCATTAATCGCGGTGTATCACACTATATATCATGCGATTAATGATGCGACAATTTAACTAAGAAAGAAATGTTGATGACAATTAAAATACCGTTGGGAATCATTTTTGGTTCTCGGCTCAACAAAGACTGATCAACTTTAATAGACATTGAGCTTCTGCAGTTTTTCATCCACCGTTAATGATTAATATCAGTGTAAATACACAACATTTTGTACTCATTCAGTGTTGAAAATTAGGGTTTATGTAAAAAATCTGAATTTCCTATTTACAATTAATATTTAATTCTCTACACAATTTTTTGCAAACAAATATTTGCTTAAAATAGTCGAGTTCAGTCTTTTTGAACGGTTATTAGAATTTCAGTATTTTTCATAAATCCAAATTTGTCTACTAAAAAGTAGTTTACAGGGATATTTTTGTATTAACATCGTTATAATGAGGAGG